>SNQJ01S0051919.1:70570-91012 GCA_010110895.2 Picea sitchensis
TGGTTCCTCGATCCCCGAAATTTGAAAACCCGAAATACCGAGGCTAAGGTTTTCTCGTCTCTTTTATTCACATGACCCTTCACTCGGAACTTGGGGTCAACTCCTAGACACGCATCAGGATCCCGTGTTTCGGCAAATCCACGGACAATGCTCCATCGTTTCCCAAACTTCTGATCCACGAGGGTCCGACAACCTGGATCCCACGATCCAGATCTCTCTGCCAATCAATGGTCCTGATCAAATCTCGGCTTTCCACCTTTCAGGATTCTGGCGAAGTCTTCACCTCCTAAATCCCAATTTCGAATCCCCAAAAATGTGTATGCGTTAGATCAACGATCCACCGCCTGTCTCGATCCAATGGCTCAGGTTGGATGTCGAGATTTCATGACATGCGAGTTCTCAAAAATCTTCCCGTTGACTTCTAAACCTCTGACTCCCGAAGATTCGATTACACCGGATCTATGGTTTAGGTCATCCGCTAACCAACAACCCTGATTGAATCGATGATTTACTTTGCGCGACTTTGGGAAAGTCTTCGCTTCTATTTTCCCAATAGCCGAAACCTTGAAGCTCTAATTCAACGACTCTCGTTGATTCCAATCTAACGGATATTATTCCTCCTGATTTTGTGAGTGATGAGAGGTTATCATCCTTATCTTCTCCATTGATCTACTAGATCTAATGATTCACTAAATTTCGGTATTCCTCCCTCCAAGAATTCCACCGTCCATTCATATTTTCAATGACTTCCAGCCACGAACTTGGCATCAACTCTTCTGGAATCATCCTCTATGTTCAACCTCCAGAGCTTTCAAACTTTCACACAAGCTTGTTTCTATATGCACTCCTTGTGCTCTATATGCACACTCGGCATACGAAATTTCCCTGTTATCTCTTTTGAGCTCTTAAGTTACTTATAGGACTAATCTCATAGTCATAACTCATACGGATGTTACCCTCTCTTTATGGGAACAACCAACAAGGGTCACTCTTGGGAATTAGCAACAATCCCAAAGGACTCCTCTTAATCTTGTTTAAACAAATTATCCTTGTTGTCGATTCTAACCATTATAGGTCAGATAATCTGACCCTACATATTTTCATCAGTCCTCTTAATCGTGAGGAGTTATATGCTCAGGGTTTAGTCTTTTAATAATATAGTAATTATAACTTTCTAAGGATCCTACCAGTCCTTACCAAATTTCCTAAACCATGAAGGAGTTCTTCATGAGGATCTTAATTCTTACCTAACGAGCCATCTCAATTGCAAGAGACTCTACCTGCTTTAGTAGGTAGCCATCGTCACACTATAACAGAATGACTCAGTTCATGTCCATTTTCTGGCTCATGCAGCTTCATAGCACAATTTATTCCACCTCTGTTATTCATACTCAGGTCTTATCAGTAATATCGATCAGTGCATCCCTACTCCTATAAGAGTAGTTATCACTTTTGACAAAGGAACAATATAATTCCTTTGCTAGAATTCCATGGAAATTCCCAAATTATAGTTTCATTCTGTAGTCCTTATCCTTAAAGAGAAAATGCAGATAACAATATCTCCTTACGCGACTCGTACATGAGCCCAAGCAGGCCAAGTGTTGTAACCATGCTTTGATACCAATTTGTCACATACCCACTACCGCAAAAATAAAATTTTCTCTCTTCCTCAAGGGATAGAATCCATGAATCCCTACGGGGCCCTGGCGCAAGCTAGCTCTTCCCTTAGCCACCTCCATGTGATCATTGGTTATGACCACAGGCCAAGCCAAGAGGCGCCTTTCACATTTCGCGACTCAGCGATGCAAGAGAGTCAAGTATTTCGACTCTTCAAACCCAGAAACCCGAAATCTTACGTTCGATGAGATCGACAGCTACAAATCTCCCCCTGATTCAACAGTATTGTCCATATTGGGATTTCGATAACCAGGAGTTTGAAATGCAGCAACCCAAAACACTGGTCACTCCATTCCCCGAATTTCAATATGGGAATTCATGTATGAGATCAGCGACCCTCGTTGATCTGGATCTGACGGTCACTATCCCTCCTGAGCTTAAGGGTGTTGAAAGACACTCAGTCGTAATCATGCATCCAGGTTTCGTATACCAAGATTTTGTGACTTGCGAAGACGAGGGGGCTTGCCCTCTAGTTTCCTGGATACCGAAACGCCGAAACTTATTCACACTAAACCAGCTCAACCATAGAGAGCGTTGGGATTTCGTATACCAGGATTTCGCGACTTGCGAAGACGAGGGGTCTTGCCCTCTGGTTTTCCAGATGTCGAAACGTCGACCGACAACCACGTGTCCCTCCGATGGACGGCTGCGACCTTTAGCCATGATCAACAGTTGTGATCTTTTTGGGATGATCAATGGTTGCAATCAAATCCTGTCTTTCTCCTTTTCAGGAATTTGGGAGAGTCTTTACTCTTGTTTCCCCGGTGCCAAATCCTCGATGGATGTGGAACTTTGACACGCATCCTCTGGGATGGACGATCCCGATGCTTTCAGGACTTTGACGAGTCCTCTCTCCCCTGAATGCACCAGTTTAAACCTCGTGTGCTTTTTCTGGATCCAATGGCTATCGGTCCCCTGCGCTCAATCTGACGATTCAGATCTATTCTCCTGTGCACTCTTCTTCGGATGTCTGGACGTAGGCTCCAATGGTCCAGATGTTCCCCTGCGAATCGGCAATTCACCTTTCAGGACTTTGGGGAAATCCTCACCTCTATTTCCCCGAATTGAACCAACAGTTCAGATCTGATTTTGATCACGATCTCTATCACTCATGAGCTTTCATACGCTCTGAAACCTCCAAAGGGTTTCTCGACCTCTGCACTCCATGCAGGATTCTTGCACACAATGGTGTGATCCTTCCTGAGCTTTTCTAGGACTTAGGGATTTCTGGATTCAGTTTGCCTCGTAGAGAGCCTATGTCGATCTGCACTACCTCTCCTGAGCTTAACAAACTTCATCCTCCAAGGACTCTTAAACAATTAAGAGGGTTGGCACGCGTACATGAAACTGTGTTCGAGGTCGACAAACACACAGTTCGTGACTCTGGCTTATGCCTCCACAGGACACAAGCATTTACGAGTATAAAATAATCTCCTAACCATACAATTTCTTACTAGCCTAGTTATATAATCAAGCAAAAATAAGGGGGATACAATATATCCATTAGGAAATATGCACAATTCTTGAAACATACACAGTATAACCAATTCATACACAGTTATGGCTAAATTACATAGGTTAGGAAGTCGCTTATCTATTATAGGTTGTCGCCAACCAACTGACTACGGTTGTTCATCCTTCCACCTGACCATAGGCATAGAGGCATTCATTCTTAGCACTTTGGCCACCCTCGTGCCAAGCCATGATATCACAATGGAATCCTCACACTTCTCGAGGGTTCTTCCTCCGTTTTCGCTTCTGTTTTGGGTCTTGTTCTTTGTAACTCAGAGCTTTCTCTCTCGGTTATGGCCTCGACGAGGTTTCTCAGATGCTCATCGGCATCAAGCTCGTGGCCTTCAGTTCATGACTCACTGGAGAGCTCCGCGCATCTCCCTTGCGAGCTCATGCTCCCTCTTGTCTGATGTCTCCTCTCCTGTGTGTATCCCTCTTACCTTGGAAGGTTTGTCGACCTATCCTGTTCCTTCTGTCAGAAGGAAGCTCAGGTCTGCAGGTCCCTGCGGTACTTCGGGCTGACAGCCCATGTTTCCATTCATGGGGGTGGTTGATTGTTCAACCACCAGTCCTTTCTTCATTAACTGATTTCTTTCCTTTGGATTCGAAGGAGGTTTGTCATCCTTATCAAGGGATATTTGGGGTTATTTCATATATGAACCCTCTTGTATAGTTTTCACATTTTTCCACTAGTGATATCATGGCCAGTACTTTCAAGGCTTCACCCCCACAGTCAGTTATTTGGCAACTCAGTCAATAATACATTTACATTGTCCTCATGCCTTAGCATGGTAATTCCTATTTTATGATTAATTACAAATTGGGGGAAACAAGGTGTTACAAACATGCTCATTATCATTACCTAATCGCTAGCAATCTCCCTAAGAGAGGCTCAACATTTTCATTGTATCATCTACATATTTCTCCCCATGTATGTCGAAATCTTGGCTACAAGCCATGTCATTGAGAAGATCATCACAATTTAGTGGCCAAATTTCAGTTTTCCTAAATCCAACCTTGATATTTAAAACTATAAGATCCCTTTTAAAATATCTACTAGAAATTCATGTTAATTCAAACCTTTTTACCTATATCCCTAGGTTTTGTACCACCCATGATGCTCTCTCAGATATGAAGTAACGCTTAAAGGCCCAAAAACACTTACATCAAGGGGTTGCAACCCATGAGTAGCACATGTAGGCACAGTCAACAAGTCAATGCCCATCTTGTTTTCCTCCATAGTTTGTAAATTTATGTGGCTATCATGGCCATAAAAAAACAACAAGTAGATCTTTTCAAGTGAGGTGCCACTAGGTATAAATGCAACAAAATTATAAATCCAATCCACAAAAAATTATTTAGTCATCCATGCATTGGGATGTGCAACCATGTATGCTCCTAGCTCAAAATCTATGATATATTTATTCAATTGAGACTTTTTCTTGAACAACTAAAACCCAGGGATTGATATATTGACTGCATTTACACAACTCAAAATAGTTATCCACTCCCTAGTCTTAGGTACAATTTTTGGCAAATTCCTACTCCCTCTCTTGGCAATTACCCGCATGCCACAATTCCTTCAATATTATAAACTAATCTCATCATAGTTCCATATATATTGTGGAGTATATGAATGCTTCTCATATTCATTGGACATGTTTTTATAGAACTTGGTCATAACTGTAGGGTGTAAATTCAAAGCTATGTCTCTATCTAAGCCCTTTATCATTCATAACAGAAGCTCTGGATGTATTTTCTTGAACCCTACCCACCATATTTTCTTAGGAAATCCATATTTGAATGGATTCAACCTATACTAAAATATTTGAGCAACATTGGCCTTTAGTTGTATCAAATCTATCCCATGGCCTATTTTATCCATCTCCTTACACCAAACAACCACTTCTTCCTCTTGTTTATTTAAAATTGTAAGAGGCCCTTTCTTCTTTGTATGAGTGAGACCAATTAGCCAATAATGCAGTGATGTTGGTGCATTTCCGTATTTTTTTGTAGATACTCTTACTAAATATACATTGAATTCAACATCAACAATTGCCTTCATTATATTATATTTTTTCCAACCTCTGATATGATTGATCTTCTTGGTTGAACTTGCACCTTGCACTGTAATTGATGGTCTATCAACTCCTTTAGTGTCCACCTCATTATGATCTTCAACATTTGTATTTAAACTCTCTTCAGTAGCGCCCTGGTCTATATACTCATCTAAGCTAGTGTGTTATAGTTGGGCACTCTTGGTCACTCGCCTTATTGCCCTCCTTATATGAGTATCTATATTCCCTCTTGTCATGATTGTAGAAACCTATAGAAGAAGAACATAAACATACAAACAATACAAAGATTGGAAACCCAGGCATAGAGACACAAAATATAAACAAACAGAGAATAAATACAATGTAATAGAATAAAATGCAATGTCAAACAAATAGAAAATAAATAAAGTGTCAATATCTAAACAGAAACATACATATAATAGATACAGTGTAATTGTATGTGAATATTTTCCTGTTCATACTCATATTTTTGGATATGGTAATTATGTTCACCATTCTTAAGTGTTTCCTTGATTATGATATGAATTGTAGATGGGAAAGTGTAGGGAGAAGAGAGGACACATGTTATGAACCAAATAGCTAAATATGCATAAAAAGAACGAATTCGGTAATTCCACGTCGAAATAAAGTGTAACAATGAATGAATAGGCCTTTTTAAGGAGGAAACCTCCTTTCAAAATATATTAGTTGCATGAAAATAATGTTGATACTAAGAGGGGGTGAATCATTATCAAGTACAGTTTAAAACCCAACACTTTCAACTTATGCTTAAATACAACTATATCCAATGGGCAATGAACAATAGTATAAAGAGTTACGCCAATACACCATAATGCACCATGCACAATATGAAGTAATCAGTAGTTATTGTTCAAGGGAAGTAATGACTTCCAAGGGGTACCTACAACAAATGTAAGGAGGGATAAACATCCAATAGTAAGATACAATCCTCCAATATATATAGAGAGTTGAACTCTCCATCTTTCCCCCTTCCACCCAGACATGGAGGAGATAATAAAACTTTACATTAAATCATCACCATCAGCCAATCATCACATAGAGCACGATGTGCTTCCTGAGACTTCTTCAGTTACGCAATTCTTCAATTCTTGGAGTGCTGATACTGTAGATAACATTACTCAATGTATTCTCTAAAACTCCTCAATTTTTCACTCCTTGAATCCTCCCAAAAGAGGTTATAGAAGAATGGTAGACTTTATTCAATTTTGGTCTATTAGGAGAGTGAAATTGCACAGAAAGCCCCGGCTCAATTTTTAACATCCAATTCTGAAACTCGTAAATAAGAAACTATAGTCTGTAATATTTCAATGGAATTTGTCCCACTTCATTTGGATTCTTGATGGAAAGTTATGACTTTTTACCCGGAACACATGTTTATTGACTAGTACTTGAATTTGGTCACAAACCCTATCTTCCACAGTGTATCTCCATAATTATAGTGAATCAAAGGGTTGCTTTTTACCAAAGGTACCCAGCTATGTCTTCTCAATACCATAATTGATTTCACCATCTGAATCATTCTAGAAAATTTATAGCAAAATGGTGAGATGACCTGAAAATAACATGCCTTAGAACACATCACCAAAGGGCTTCATCCTCCCTTGAAATCAATTCTTTTCTTCTTTTTTCCTTTGAAATTCAACTTATAACAAATTAATGTATAATGATGTTTATTTATACCATTTATGTCACTTCAGCACCAACAGTAGGGTCATTTGACACTTTCTTATTTTGTAATTCTTTTCTTTGGTTATCTTCAGGGCCTACATTGTATTCATGCTTCAATTCCTTTTGTCATCTTCAAAAATTCATTTCTCCTCAACCATGGGATCCGTGATGTGCCACATACCACGAAAACATGATAATACTATCCATTCATGGGTGTTGTATAATAAATGTGCATTTCCTTCATGTCCAAATACCTTTATCAATAATTACTGATCCAAGAGCCATGACTAGGGTTGACATCAATGACAACAACAACCAATCTTCCAACAATCTCCCCCTTGTCATTGATGTAGCCTGTTCTCCCTATCATCAGTCCAATTTCTCCCCTTTTACATCAATGGAAAGGTTAGGGTTTCTAACTCCCCACGAGTTTAATGGAAAAATGTAACTCTCTTCTTTAAAGGTTGCTCCCCACAGACATGTGGCCTCAATAATACTTCATCCTTATTTTGGTCTTTGGGACATTTTATTCCCTAGAATCCTTTTGTGTTAATGACACATCTTCTCTCTTCTTCATGTCTAGGATGTATATGTTGATTCATTTCTTGTTGCGGTACCCAACTTATCTTCCTGAGTTATTTTCTCGATTTTACATTTTTGAGAATCAAACGTAAGAGTGTATCATGATCACACATTTTACTAACACTTAGTAGGTTATGATTCAAGTCTTCAACCAATAGAACATTCTTTGCTTTTTACATTTTTTTTCTTCCAAGCTCTGTACACCTTCTCCAAGTATTTTGGTAGATAAGTCATCTCCAAATGCAACATTCCACCCCTTTCTCTTCAAGCTAATGAATTTGTCTTGATCCTCGGTCATGTGTGAAGAACATCCTTTGTCTATGTACAGTCATCTTCTTCTTTACATTCTTCAGCGGTCAATGCTATTAGGCAATCTTCATTGTTGGAATCTCTTTCCTTCTCCCATATTGTAGTTGGCATAGGGACATCTTCATTCATATATCTGCAATCTAGTGCTTTGTGACCAAGATAATTACATTTTATGGCATACAATATTTTGTCCATCAACGGGTAAAATGAATTATAACTTTTGTTGAAAAATTCATGATTATTTCTATATATATTTTGTTTTACACCATTCATGTTTCTTGTATTTGTTCCTTTCATTGATTAGCAGTGAATTTGCCTTATGTCCAAAATTTTTGCAAATACAATGTTAAGAAATAAATTTTTTGATGCAGGAGTAGTGACCTTCTTTGTGATGTATTCCATCTGGGTTCATGATCTACTCTTCTATAGTTTCCTTCATCGTTAAGGCTTCTTTGATTTCTGAAGGTATGAGGTCTTCTTGGATATTCATCTCTTTTGTAATCATTCATTCTTTAAGTATCACGGTCACTTCATCAATGTGTGTAGCTCTTTCTTCAACCTTCTTGTTGGTATTTGAATCTTCTTTGTATGAAGTTTCACCCATGCATCAAGATGTGTTAATTCTTTTGGCACTTGAGTTTCTTAAGCTCTTCCTCAATGGAGACAACTTCTTGTTCAAGTTTCTCACAATCTTCTTCTTTCTTTATCATTTGGACCTTCTTTATACCTTTCTTCTTTCTTCTTTGAGTAGAGTTTTTCAGAAATGGTTTCTTCTCTTAGTTTAGAAAGTCTTCTAATTGTTTCTTTAAGCTTACAAGCTGTCTTTTCATAACTACCCAATTCACTTCTTAGTTTTCTCACACATGATCTTTGGGCTTGCTATTTTCAATCTCGGCATGCTTCAATTTTTTAAGATTCTCATATTCTTGTTGAACCATTTCTACTTCATGATTTTCTTCTTCTTCATTGTCATCTCTTTCAATCCTTGGATGAGGGATTCAAATTCAACATGTCCTACTCCTTCCTGATTAAAAGAAGCCCGACCTCTATTTTCTTCTTTGAAATGCGAGATGTTGTAATCTTCTTCAACTTATTCTTCTTCTACTTCTTCCTTGCATAAGGTCTTGTAGCTTGTCCCAAAGCTCTTTTGTTGTCACATGATCCCACCTTGGATTTCCTTTGAATCACATCGATCATCCGGGAAGAGTATCTATTGTCAGGTTTGTTGTTTCTTTTTGCTTCCTTATGAGCTGAAGTCTTTGGTTTTGCTTCAAAGCATTGTATCCTAAAGCTTAGTAAAGACAAGCATCTTCCCAAGAGTTTTCAAGTAAGTTCCCATTCTACTACTCCAGTATTCAAAATTGCTTCCATCAAGTGGTGGAATCGCATTTGGAATGTTGTATTCCATTTCATAGGATCTTCCTTCCAGGTGGTTAAATGTCTTTGGTAGCCTACGATACCAATTGTTGATCTTTGAGGAGGGGGGTGAATCATTATCAAGTCCAATTTAAAACCTTTTCAACTTATGCTTAAACCATTCAACTATATCCAATGGGCAATGAACAATAGTATAGAGTTACACCAATACACCTAATACACCATGCAATATGAGAGTAATCAATAGTTATTGTTCAGGGAAGTAATGACTTTGAGGTAGCTAGGCTTCCAAATGTAAAGGAAGGGATAAACCTCCAGAAGGAATATACAATCCTCAATATAAAGAGAGTTGAACTCTCCATCCTTGCCCTTCCTTCCACCCAAAGAATATATGAGAGACAATAAAAATTTTTGTCAAATCATCATCATCAACCAATCATCATAGAACCTAATAATGCTGCGAGACTTCTTCAATTTCGCAATTCTTCAATTCTTGGAGTACTCTTGATCTTGTAAGATAATATTACTAAATGTATTCTCTGAAACTCATCGAATTTTCACTCTTAGATCCTCCCCAAAAAGAGAGTTATAGAAAGAATGGTAGACTTTATTCAATTGGTCTATTCAGAAGTGAACTTTCACGGAGATACTTAGCTCAATAATTAACATCTGATTCTAAAACTTGCAAACAAAACTAACATCTGTACTCTTTCCAATGAAATTTGTCCCACTTCATTTGGATTCGATGAATAAGTTATGAATGTTTTACCTTGAACACATGTTTATTGACTAGTTCGGGGGACTGGTCACAAACCTATCTTCCACAAGTGTATCCATAATTATAGAGAATCAAGATATAAACTTTTTACGGAGGTACCTTTATATGTATTCTCAATACCATAGTGATTTCACCATCTGAATCGTTCACAAAACAAATTTATAGCAAAATGGTAAAGATG
The DNA here is from genome assembly GCA_010110895.2 of Picea sitchensis. NCBI lineage: Eukaryota > Viridiplantae > Streptophyta > Pinopsida > Pinales > Pinaceae > Picea > Picea sitchensis. Next base: position 80,754 of record SNQJ01S0051919.1, read on the forward strand.
GCTGAAAATAACATACCTTATAACACATCACCAAAGACTTCATCCTCCTTGAAATTCGGCCTTCTTTGCTTCTTATATCCTCTGAGAGTTAAAACATATCAAATGAATTTATAATGATGTTTTATTTATACCATTTATGTCACTTCCTTTCCAACATTAGGGCCGATGTCACTTCCTTTTAACATTAGGGCCGACCTGACACTTTCTTATTTTGTAATTCTTTTCTTTAATTATCTTCAGGGCCTACATGTACTTCCTTCTTCAATTCACTTTGTCATCTTCAAAAATTCATTTTTCCTCAACCATGAAGATCCACGTGGCATGCCACATACCACCGAAAAAAACATGATGTATACTATCCATTCATGGGTGTTGTATATGCATGTGCATTTTCCTTCATGTCCAAATACCTTTATCAATCTTGCAGTCCAAAACCCATGACTAGGGTTGACACCAATGACAACAACCAATCTTCCAACAAAATATGATCCTTCCAATGCATCTCATTGATGTATATAAGAACCACTAGTTCAAGTCTAATGTGGGAGGCCTAAAACCTTGAATCTACAAATGATTGAATATAATTTATAAAAGTAGAAGAGGTTTGTAACCTTTGTCTTGGAAACCTCTAAATGTGCCACCTCTTTTGATTTCTCCACTATATACAAACTATAAAAAGGAGAATTTTGAGTAGTTGAAGAAGAGGATTTGTTTCTAACCACATCCTTGAAAGAGACATGTTGTGAGGATGAAGGGGCTCCATCACCCATTTCTCCTCCACGTTGGCACATAACCAACGTGAGTGATGAGTCTTTAAAAATGTTATACACAGACAGAAAAGAGTTCTCATAAAGGTGTTTTCCTTCAAAAGGAAGTTGTTGTTGGTCCACCAAGATCCCTTGTAAGAGTTGCAATTTGTACTTTATATCTATCACATAATTTTCAGACTTCACCCACAAGAGTAAGGTTTTCCCTATGAGAGAACTAGCCATGATTTGAAAACTAACTAAATCATTAAAACCATATTGTATTAAGGCTTCCATAGCATAGTTTTTGATATCATGCATTCATCAAACACTTGGTGAGTAAGCATCTCATCAAAGACTTTTCTCTCAAACATTTTTCCAAACACTTATTTGTCATACATTTCATCAAACCCTTCGTTATCATACATTTCATCAAACACTTGGCTGGGATCCTTGTGATGCAAGAGAATATGGTACGCATGCATGTATTTACAAAGATCAAGAATGGAATCTCTACTAGAAAGAGAGAGGGTGTTCCTGCACAATGTCGAGAGCCACAACTACCTCAATCATCATATGAATACAAAAAAAATATGAAAAAAAAATAACCCAAGTTATATTCCACCCCTCCAATCATAGTCATTTTTCCATTATCTAAGCTTGTAGTTTACCATTGTTAATCAATAAAATATTCCAACACCACTTTTCCTAGAAAATCCATTGCAAATCAAAAGTATCCACCATGTCTCCATGCCACATCACAAACGAGAACGATCCTTCCTTGCTAAGAGAATCCATGTCATAAACCCATTCCCACATATTCTATTCATCAAGTCAAAAATTAATTAGGTTTGTCATTCCCTAAAAAAGGGAGCTAAACTACCATGTTCTCCAAATGAATTCTAGCAACAATATTCTCCAAAACTACAAAACAATGACCAATACATATACATAAATATATGTGTTATATCTTACATACACCAAGGTAAAGGTAACAATATTATAATGTCGAGGGTGGAGACCACCACAATGTTGTTATTTTTCCCTCTATAATGTTTACTTTGTTAGCTTTCAGCCATCATTAACGAGCTAATATGCAGCGGATTAATACAAAAATCAATTCTAACATTTGACACGAGGATTCACGTGGTTCACCCAAGATTTGGGCTACGTCCACCAAGCGAAGGCATCGGTTGTCTCATTATTCAGATCATGGAGATTGCAGCAGTTTCACTCATACATCTCTCACTCACTCCCATGTCTGCCTCTACGGGCTTACATAAATGTATGTACATTTACACAAGAAACTGATTATTAAATGAAATCTCATCCATATTCTAACTTGGTCTTATTGGTTACAACCAATGCTAGATTATAGGATCTGAAATCCTAATCCTAGAGGAATTTGTTGTCACCAGTTTCCAACAATCTCCACCTTGACAACAATTAACCTGATACCTTGCTCCTTCCTTTTTTTCATCACCTTTTCTACAAGCCAAAAGAATCCAAGCACCATCGTAGCTTCTCTAAAAGTATTGGTTTTGTGAACATGTCTGCGCAGTTCTCTTTTGTATGCACTTTCTCAAGAGAGACTCCATGTTCATCGATGACCTGTCTTACAAAATGGTACTTGATAGGTATATGTTTTGTTTTACTTTGGTAGGCTGGATTCTTAGCCAAGTGAATAGCACTTTGACTATCACAAAGTAACTTTACTATGTCCTGCATCCTTCCAAACTCACCAAACAAACCTTTCAACCAAACTGCCTCTTTGCAAGCATGTGAAGCAGCTACGTATTATGCTTCTGTAGTGGATAAAACAACAATGTTTTCTAGCTTTGACATCCAACTAATAGCTCCACCTGCAAGAGTAAAGACATACCCTGAAGTCGACCTTCTCTTGTCCAAATCACCTGCAAAATCAGAATCAACATATCCACAAACTAATTCACAACCATTGTTATAAGTGATACAATAATCACTTGTGCCTCTCAAATACGGAAGCACCCATTTCACTGCTTCCCAATGCTCTTTACCTGGATTTTCCATATACCTACTGACAACCTCAACTGCTTGTGAAATGTCTAGACTTGTACTAACCATCGCATACATTAGACTTCCTACTGCATTAGCATATGGTATTCGAGACATATATTCCTTTTCTTCTTTTGTACTAGGACATAAACTTGAAGAAATCTTAAAATGGGAAGCTAGAGGGACTGAAACTAGTTTCACATCATTCATACCAAACCTAAAAAGTGTCTTCTCAAAATGCTTCTATTGTGACAACCAAATCTTACCATTCTTCCTGTCTCTAAATATCTCCATGCCCAAAATCTGCCTTGCTGCTCCTAGATCTTTCATATCGAACATCCTAGCCATCTGAGCCTTTAACTTGTTGATCTTAGTTATGTTTTTTCTTGCTAAAAGCATATCGTCAACATACAATACTAAGATAATTAATATGTCATTATTCAATTTCTTAAAGTAGACACAATGATCATACTCACTCCTTGTATAATTTTGGCTCACCATGAAAGAGTCAAATTTCTTGTACCATTGTTTGGGCGACTTCCTCAGACCATACAATGATTTCTTGGGCTTGCAAACAGATTTCTTGTTGTGATTCTGAACGAACCCTTCAGGTTTTTCCATGTAAATTTCCTCATCTAAATCTCCATGTAAGAAGGTAGTTTTAACATCTAGCTGCTCCAACTCCAAATCAAGTAATGCAACTAATGCTAACACAATTCGAATTGAAATAGACTCAACAACTGGTGAAAAAATCTCATGAAAGTCAATACCTTCTTTCTAAGAATATCCTTTTGCAACCAACCTTGCTTTGTACCTTTCCGCCTTATCATCAACACCCTTCTTCAGCTTGTAGACCCACTTGCAACCTACAGTTTTCTTGTCTCTTGGAAGTTCTATCAGGTCCCATGTGGCATTCCTCTCTAATGCCTTCATTTCGTCCTTCATTGCTTCTTTCCATTTATCACTGTTAGAACCCTTCACAACTTCCTAATAGCACGAAGGTTCATCATCATTAGTACTTAAAGAAACTGACAAAACAAAATCATCATACCTTCTTGGAGGATTTCTGACCCGCGTAGATCTCCTTAGAGAAGTTTGTGGCTCATCCACATTCTGTTGATTGTTATCATCAACCATGTCTTCCTCTGCAGGAAACTCTTCATGAACATCTTCATAAACTTGTTCATGTTCACTTTCATCTGTATTTGAACTAGTTTCAAATTGAATTTGTTGATACTTAGGTACTTCTTCCTGTTTCATTTGAATATCTACATCTGATTTGATGAGAGATTATTCATCAAATATTACATCTATGTTAATGGTGATATTGTGGGCAGTAGGATCCCACAACCTGTACCCCTTAATACCATCACCATATCCAAAAAAGATAAGCCTTTTTTATTTTGGATCTAGTTTAGAACATTGATGTTTTGGAATTAGAGCATAGGCTTCACAACCAAAAACTTTAAGATTAGAATAATTACAAGGGTGACCTTTCCATACCTCTTCAAGAATATTGCACTCTATTGTTGTTGATGGTGATCGATTCACTATATAACAAGTTGTAGTTATTGCTTCTGCCTACAGTTCCTGCTACAAGTTGGCGTTACTTAGCATAATCCTTGCTCTTTCTAGAAGAGTTATGTTCATGCGTTCAGCAACTCCATTCTGTTGAGGAGTATAGGCAGTGGTTTTATGCCTATCAATCCCAAACTCTTTGCAATAGTTCTCAAATTCCATTGACGTAAATTCACCACCATTAGCAGTTCTTAAACATTTAATAGATCTACCAGTGCTCCTTTCCACTAAAGCTCTAAACTGCTTGAAAACAGTAAATACATCAGCCTTTCCTTTCAACATATAGACCCAAACCTTACTAGAGAAATCATCTATAAAAGTTACAAAATATGATGATCCTCCATATGAAATAGTAGGGGATGGTCCCCAAACATCATAATGGATATAGTCAAGGATCCCCTCACTGGTGTGTCTTCCGGTTTTAAATTTCTGCCTATTTTGTTTTCCATACATACAGTGCTTGCAGAAATATAACTTTAAATACTTTAGACTAGGAAGTAACTTGCGATCAGATAATACCTTCAATCCTTGTTCGTTCATATGGCCCAACCGTTGATGCCACAGTCGAACAGAATCAATGTCATTCTCGGATACCACTATCGCATGATCTGACTCAGTTCTTCCTTCTAACAGAAACAGGTTACCAACCTTCTTTGCTTTCATAACCAGTAGGATTCCTTTGTAGACCTTCATAACTCCACCTTGAACAATACTCTTATATCCTCCAGTCTCTAAGACTCCCAAAGAAATTAGGTTCTTCCTAAGCTCAGGTACATGTCTCACATCAGTTAGTATTTTAACAGTCCATCAAACATCTTAATTTGAATGCTACCAATTCCCACAACTTTACATGACATGTCATTTCCCATGTAAACAACTCCATCATATATATATTGGTAAGTAACAAACCAGTGTCTATGAAGACACATGTGATTTGAAGCACCGGAATCTAATAATCATTGTTGATCATGACGTGAACCAATACTAATTGATAAAACTTCATCAGTCATACTTGAACCTGTTGTTGAACCTATTTCAGTTGTGTTTGCTTCCTTCATTTCTTTTGGAGGGTCGTCTTTGGAGGCTTGTTGTCGCTTCCAACAGTCCTTCTTCAGGTGTCCCGATTTGCCACAAAACCAGCGCTTAATCTTGCTCTTTTTTCCCTTCGACTTTGACCGAGATAAATCCCTCTAACCTTGTCCTCTTTCTTTAGGTTTGCCTTTGACCATCATCGCCTCAGATGTAGAGTTTTATGAATTGGTTTTCTTCATTGTTTCCTCAAATAGTAGTGCTCCAACAATAACATCAAACTCAATACTTTTTATTCTGTTGAAACTAATAGAGGTAACAAAGTGATCCCATGACGCCGGCAAAGAACATAATAATGTAATTGTCTTATCTTCATAATCGAATTTTACTCCCATGCTAGTCAACTAAACTAAGAGGGTATTAAAAGTATTTAAATGATCAGCTATTTTCGTACCTTCCTTCATGCGCAAACTATACAATTGTCTTTTCAGGAAAATCCTGTTCGTCAAGGATTTCGTCATATACAGGCTTTACAGCTTCATCCACAAACTGGTTGTTGTCTTCTCTGCAACAATGTTGAACAGAACATCATCGGCCAAACACAGGCGTATGGCACTCAGTGCTCTCGCGTCGATCTCATCCCAGTCTTCATCTGTTATGGTCGTGGGTTGCTTTGATTTTCCCAAAAGCGTCTTCACCACGCCTTGTTGCACGAGCAGATCGTGCATCTTCACCTTCTAGAGCTTAAAATTGTTTTTTCCATTAAACTTCTCGATTTCAAACTTAACACTCTGAGTTTCGCCATTAGCAAAAGAAGAAACTCAACAACCCACTGCTTGTACAACCAAACCCCTTTTATATGAGAAATAACTTTATATTTAAAGATTAAACCCAAAACTTAATGGTGAAAAAGTTTTTAAAAATATTTTATACCTTTTACCAAATCCCAAAAATTCAACCTTTAAAAACAATATTTTACTATCCCTTATGCATAGTATTAACACCATGCCAATTGCATTCAACCATTATACCATACCTTTTATCAAATCCAAAAATTCAACCTTAAAAAAAAAACAGGCTCACTGCACCATACCAATTAAAACTATGCAATTTTTGTATTGGGTATTCTGCAAATATTTTGATATCCATGCTCACCACATCATACCAATTAAAACTATGCAATTTTTGTATTGGGTATTTGGTACTACCATCCAGTAGGTAGATCAGCGCGGTTTTTGAAAACGCAAAATCGAGTGACGCCACTACTACATCGACGATCCCATCCAGCAGGGAGCCCAACGCTCATGCCAAAATCAACGCTCCCATAAGGAAGAGGGAGATCGACGCTCCCACAAAGCGGATAGCTCAGCGCTTACTCAAAACGATGGCGCTCCTCCTCCACGGTTTTGGTATTGTTCCTCCTCCACGGATCTCCAACGCTCCTGTGATGCCACTTGTTCACTTTCAGCCATTATTAACGAGCTAATAACGGATTAATACATAAATCAATTTAAACACTTGACACGAGAATTTACTTGGTTCACTCAAGATTTGGGCTACGTCCATCAAGCGAAGGCATCGATTGTCTTATTATTTAGATCATGGAGATTACAGCAATTTCACTCATACATCTTTCACTCACTCCTATGTGTGTCTCTACGGGCTTACATAAATTTATATACATTTACACAGGAAACTGATTATTAATTGCAATCTCATCCATATTCTAACTTGGTCTTATTGATTACAACCAATATTCAATTATAGGATGTGAAATCCTAATCCTGGAGGAATTCGTTGTCACCAGTTTCCAATATACTTAATAGTGTGGCGTTTGGACTCTCTATTTCTAAGGAAGGGACGAATTGGGATTTTAGATATCTCAAAACATATTAAGTATTTTGGAAATTCATATAATTGAAATTATAGATTTTAGTGTTGAGATAACATATTTGAAGTGTTTTGGGTTTATTAAAAATACAATTTGAACATTGTTAAAAAAAACAAAGTAATAATTGTAAAAAATATATAAAATATAAAACAGTAAAAAAAATAAAAATTATAAAACTAACTTTAACGCTTTTTTTTAATAGACTTTAACTTAAAAAAATATATAAAAATTTGGCATCTTTAATACACGACATTGAAAGCAAAACGAAGTAAAAGCCAACTTTGTTGAAATGCCAAAAAATCGTTTTTTGTTTTTTAAAAACAGTAAAAAGTCGATGAAGAAGGTCAACAAATCGCAATAAAACGGCAGACTCCACGTTGGCATGAGATCCTTGTTTTTCAAAATTACATGATTGTGACAGTTTTCGTGTGCATTAAATTAATTTTAACTTTCATGACGTGCTTACTTCACGTCCATATATTTTGACGTTGGGTTCTCAGTTTAACTGAGCTCCGTCGGCACGAAAATAGGTTTTTTTTCAAATAAGGAAAAAACTTATATAGTTTTTTTTTTAAATAAAAAAAAAATTATATTAGATAATATAAATATTTTGTTACAGTATTCCATACATATATCTGCCATTAGATACAGTCTTTTTATCTTTTTAAAAAAGAGAATGTACTACTTATATTATAAAAATATATATTTATTTGTCAAACTTTATAATTTCTAAATCATAAAAACAAAATAATCAATTTTCACCTTCCATGTCATATTAGCATAGAAATTATCAAACTTCAATTCTTTCATAATTTGTTGAATGTCCATCATTTCCCACAGCAAAAGCACGAAAATACTTACTCTTGAATAGTGTTGCTGGAGATCTAGGTATTTGGGACAAGAAACTACTCTAAATTATTGAGGTTTCACATCAATTGTAATCATAATGGCCAATGCCAACCCTGGGGATGAATAGACAGATAATAATCTGAAATTTCAGAGGCCCTGTGGAGTACGACTTTATAATTAATAAAAGCAAGTGCGTATAGTCTTGGAGATTGAATGGTAAGTATTATCGTCCTCAATGTGGCCAGCTGGAAAGAAAATCTTATTTTTCTGCCCTTTTTAGATTTCGAAAATAAATTTCATTTCAGTGTAGAAATGACATGACATTCGACCAAATGATCGAGCAGCGATAAAGCTGCCTGCTGTCTTGGAAGTTTCATTGGAACTCAAAGCATCTTTGTAATGAATGGTTTTTAAAATATGTGAGAGCAAATAACGTCAGATTCCGCTGCATTCAGATTCATATGTTTCAATATTATATATGCATAATGCAGGGACCCATTCACAGCCTCTGAATCCCATGTGAATAGTTCAGTTGCACTCATGTTTTCAGTGGCTCGGGACTTCACAACCAGTTTTTTTTAAATGAAAATCTTATTTTAAATTAGAAGCTTGGATCATCAGTTAGTTAGGAAGGTTTAATTAGTTATTAGTCTTTCAGAAGGCTTAGAGGGAATATATTAGTTTGTCCTTTAAATATATATTTTTTGTATAATCTTTATTCGCACTAGAGAACTAACAACATTATTTTTTATATAATAAAAAAAACTTTATATGTTATTATTTCATTGGAGAATAGATTCAAAGTTTTATTGTCGGCTTCCTTATTCCCAATGTTTTAAATATTAAGATATTCAAAGTTTTGATCATCTACACTCTTTTTTAATTTTTATTATTATTATTATTATTTAAATGTTTAAATATCCAAAGTTTTGAGCATTTACACTCATTTTAAAGTAAAGCCTTAAATGTTTTCCTAAGCCTTAAATGTTTACTTAACAATACATTTTCCTCCAATTTTTTGATACAATCTTGTATGCAGTGAATTTGGGCAATATTGTTGTCCAGGGTCATTACCGGTTCACTGGTTGTTGCTTGCTCATTGGTTCGTTGGATGTTGCTTATTGTTGTTTGCTTCAAATTTCCGAAGTTGAGGTCCGGCAGCTGTAGTTGGACCTCTTGGTGCTTGCTCACTGGTTTGTTGTTTGTTGCTTGCTCTTGTTTGCTTCAACTTTGCAAGATTGAAGTCATTCACCCACAGTTCGACGTGTTCTTGCACTTTGCAGGGTTGAAATCTTGCACCATTGTTCGCCTCAACTTTGCAAGGTTGGGGTCCTGCATCCGCAATTAAACATGTCGTTGCAATTTGCAGGGTTGAGATCCTGCACCCGCAATTGGACCTGTGATTATGTCATTCACCATTCACGAGTAAGTTTTAGTACCATGGTTTCATTCCTATTCGTTGTTTGTTGTTTACTATTTACAGTTTGCAAGTAGGAATGTTCAATACTAGGAGATGTTGAAAATCAAAATAAATATAAAAAAAATCTAGAAATAATACCTGAGGGAAAACGCTCTTACAAAACATCCTTAAATGTGACTATTGGGATCAAAGAAACATGAATGCATTGTTATCCCCGAAAAGTGTTGAACAAGAAAGTTTGTCGCCTTTGCAAAATGTTCTTGTAGATGAAAACTACAGCTAGGTATAGAAGGACTAGGTATGGTGCGAAGTTAAGCGAGTTGCAAGAAAATTATACAACATTCTCAGTCCTTACCCATCTTTATCAATGACATATTTTAGTAGGTTATAAAAAAAAGTTGTAGGACCTGAAATGTGAATCCTGGGTGGATGATGAAGATAAAAGGGCAAGTTAAATTCTTAGTGGGCAGTGGAGTTTGAACATTGGTTTCTTTGTAGATTATGGGATGGGGATCAGTAGACTTGTGAGAAACAAGACGTGTAATCGCAGGATTAGGGGGATTATCAATAGGTTAGGGAAAATCAAGGGATCCTGGAGGATTAGGCTAAGGGTCCACAGGTTTTAACCAATACAATACTATTCAATACCTCTTAAAACAACTGACAGGAATTTTTGTTGCATAGATCATACCTTACATCTTCACATACTCGA
>SNQJ01S0051919.1:91373-103216 GCA_010110895.2 Picea sitchensis
TCTAGCTAGTTGTCTTTCGGAGTCCCACATGTACGGTGGAAACCCTGCATTTATTGCACGTGTTCGTACTACTCTGGCCCGTGCTACTTCGGGAGTTGTACAAATTCTGCAATCGGAAACTCCAGAAGTGCCAAATATCTGAAGTTCCAAAGTCCTTGATAAGGATGGTTAAAGTAATCTTGGGTTAATTAACAATAGGCGCGAGTTAATGACTCTGGGAGAAAATCACACTAGGAGACTTTCACGCTTCACATTTAAAAAACTCCTCAGGTCCCGAATTGCCGCCATATCTAAGTATGGTTAGAACGATTCCAAAATTTGGCAAAATGATAAATATAAGACAATCTAGAAATAATAATTGAGTGAAAATGCTCTTACAGAACATCCTTAAATGTGACTACTGAGATCACATAAACATGAATTTTTTACTATCTCCGAAAAGTGTTGAACAAGAAAGCTTGTCGCCTTTGCAAAATGTTCTTGTAGAAGAAAACCGCAGCTAGGTATAAAAGGGCTAGGTATGGTGCAAATTAAGAAAACTGCAAGAAAATTCGACATCATTGTCGGTCCTTATCCATCTTTATCAGTGACATATTTCAATAAGTTATAAAAAAAAAAGTTGCAGGGCCTAAAATGCAAATCATGGGTGGAGGATGAACATAAAACACAAAACGACCCAAGTCCAAACATTAGTTCTTGTTTCTCCTTTGTTGGCAAATTAAATTCTTAGTGGGCAGTGGAGTCTGAACACTGGTTTCTTTGTATATTATGGGATGGAGATCAGTAAACTTGTGAGAAACAAGATGTGTAATCGCAGGATTAGGGGGATTATCAACAGGTTTGGGAAAATCAAGGGATCTTGGAGGATTAGGCTAAGGGTCCATAGGTTTTAATCAATACAATGTTATTCAATACTTCTCAAAACAACTGACAAGAATTTTTGTTGCATAAATCATACCTTACATCTTCACATACTCGACGCTGGGATGGTGTTGGTTTACCCTCTTGTATAGGCATTGCAAGTCGCTCTGTCAACTAAAGGATGGTACTAAATCATCCACTTGTGTAGCCATTGCATGTCATTCTGTTCACTGCCTATGTTTACCAAAGGGATGAACTGTAGGCATAAAGGGTAGAAAAACGATTCCAGATCGGAGCCCAGTGACAAAGATGTAAAGACAGATGGCAATGCGTAAGGTAATGAAGAGCTTAGGAATGTGACAAATGGCTTGTAGACGTGGGCAGATTTGAGGACCTTATCTCTTGCGTAGATAGTTGTTATTTGCATATATGAGACATGGTTAACCACATGTCAAGCTTTGCAGCATGGTGGACACTTGGCACCGACGAGATTTGGTTATTGTTTTTATTTGATTTAATTAGTCTAGCTAATTGTATTTCAGGGTCCCACATGCACGATGGCCAGCCTGCAATTATTGCAAAATAACTAGACAGTCATTAAAGCCATTAAAACCCACCTCGTCAACCCTACCATCTCGACATTTTTCATATCAGAATTGGAAGTTGAAACCCCTATTATTAAGAACCCCTTACATTAAATGTTGAGGAATATGGCATTTCATGTCGCATACGCTGACATAAATTCAATAAAATCGGCAAAGGAAATCATAATCACAGAATATATCAACTTTCTTCATGCCAAATCTCTTGAACTGTCGAATCGACAAATTTCGAGTATGTTATGGTGATCAACGGTTCTCGCTCTCTTTCAAGATCAACAACTCACGGTTACTTCGAGCCTCCATACCTCTGCATTTATTCTCAATTCAACCCAATGAAAACTATACTATCATGCAACACTTATTTAATCTTATATATCAATAATTTTAATTTTAAATGATATTTAAATTAATTTAAATTACAATATAATAAAAATATCTTTAAAAATCTATAAACTAAATTACAATATAATAAAAATATCTTTAAAAATCTATAAACTACCTTTAATTATTTTAATTAATTAAATTCATGGTCACCCCACACACATATATAGCTTCATAATTAATATATAAATTAAGGAAGAACCTTTACCTCAAAAAAAAAAAATTCCTTATAAGGCATGAACCATACAATGCCTTGGTTGCCTATACGTGAAGCTTTAGGCTTACAACGAATAATGATCATTAATAATGAAGTACTTATTGGAAATTTATATGCACATTAATAACGAAGTACTTATTGGAAATTTATATGCACATTAATAATTAATTACTTATTGGAAATTTATTAGTATTTACTATTTTGCTTTTGTTTTATTTTTAGTCGAGAGTAAATACAGTTTATAATATATTTGGATTTGGATGAATTGTACCTTCGCTTTATAAGTTGTATACATTAATAAACCCCTTCATGGTGGACTCTTTCGGGAACAACACCATCACACTACGTAGAAGTTGATCATACCGCAATGTTGATGTTATTTCATTAATATATTATGTAATGGTCTTTTCGGGGGCTTGGTTCTTAGTTGAGTAGGATTAAGACGTTAATCTCAATATAGTAAATGAGTTTCATGATTATGGCATTGATCGTTTATCTATGCATATGGTATATAAAATGTTTTTTTGTTGATGAAAAATATTTAGTGTTTTTATTTGATGGAGTTGATTAGCATGTATATTAGGTTATTGATATAATTGTTATATGGTGAATTAATGAACGATGGTTTGGATATTTGGATGGTGTCATTTGAATATATGTTGATTAATTAATGATGACTAAAGTTGATAAGCAAGTGTGAGTAGGTTGGCAAGTCTTATAAGATTCTTGGGTGGAAGTAGGATTAAACTACTTTTGGGTGGAAGTAGGATTAAACTGATAAAGGGAATTTGATGATCTAAGATAAAGGTCATCGATGCATAATTTATAATGTTCTTGTATGTCTAGGAGAACTCTAAGCATGGAGTTTGACAGAAAACRCTGCTATGGGCAACTTGTGAAATTAATATGAACTATGATTAGATCATGTTACACATTTGTATCAATCTATTTGTTTTGTGTGTGTGTTTCRTGTATGTGTAGGGGTAGGGAAAAGCCTTGCTATCTTGCYAACATATGGGTGTGGGACATGACTGAAACACTTAGGTTTGGTTGTCTTGGGATGAGTTGAGGAACCTCTGCATACCCACTCGGTCTTTGAGAATGAGTAACGATACTTATGCTCATCCACTTGGTGTCGAGGACAAGTAGTGGTGTTTACCCATTCAATCCTAAGGATGAGTAGTAGTGTTTCTACCACCCACTTAGTTCCAAGGATGAGTCATAATGTTTCAGTTGCCTACTCAATCCCAAGAAAGAGGTGCAAAGTCTCTCTGAAGAATATGCAAGGATAAGGAAGTTGAGTAGATGGTGAGCCTACCACTATCAACATGTGTAATATCTTGGTTTTGACAATTTGGGAGTACTAAACTTGATTGTGTGTATGTTGTAATTATGTTTTTCATTACTATGTTTTGTTCTACACCATGAGATAATTGCCATGGTGATTTCAAAAGACATATAAACATGATTATTTTTTAGTTTAATAAAAGGTTTCAACATTGACCAAGGGAGAGCATCTAAAAGGCCATGAATCCACTAGAGGGGAATGGTAATGGGGTCCAAGGGGATTGAACTATACCTCATGTTCTTCCCATATCCTCTCTACAACCTTCTTCCATGTGATTGTCATATTTTTCACTTTATTCTAATGTTTATGCTAATTAATTTAGGAGCCTAGTGAAATGATTTAATTACTCCAAGTAATTATCTCCTACAATCAAGCATACCTCCTACTTTGTAGCAACCACCTCCTACCATCAAGGAACCAAGAAAGGAGTGGAGGAAAGACTCCTCCCTCTCACCCTATTCAACAATCCATTCATGCAAATTTAAATTAGGAGAGAGTAGCTTAAGGGGAAGAGATTTCTCGAAGGAAAAATATAGTTTTTGATGAAAGGAAAAGCTTGTTAAACTCTCCTATGATCCATGGAGAGATGAAAGACAGTTGTGTGATATTAGGCACCAAGAATGAGTAGATATATATTTTCCTAGACCTTTGTACATAATTGGTCTGTTGAGTTATCCAAGAATTCATAATTTGTTGTCCAAGAAACCACATACGGCTGAAAATGAACTTTGAAAGTAGATATTGACTTAGGCTCTTACTACATATACTAAAGAGCATAAAGAGGAAGACAATTGGTAAGGGACTAAACAACATAGAAGGGGGTGGCTTCCTATGTTGTATGTTATAGTAGAGGATTGCCAAGAGTTGGTCTAATTGAAAGATTGAATAAAGAACCTAATAGTGATTTGTATTGGATTAGCCTTCGAAGCTTTTATTAAAGGAAGGAATAATTTGGGAAGCTTGAACAAATCTTATTTTTTTTGGTGGTCTCGTAGCCCAGCATAGAGGTGGTATACACAAAGGATTTGCATATGGCTGGTAGAAAAGTTGCTCACACCTAGTCAGTTTCCTTGGAGCTCAGTTTGTGAAAAGAGAAGTATATTGCATCTGCTTTTTACATATGAAATTCATAAAGATATATTTGCATTAATTATTATGAGAACATGATATGAAAATCCTATAGATGTTAATGGATGAAATGGTTGTTGTTATATTCAATTAATTTGCTAGACATGTGTGGAAATACATTAGAATTCCCACATGCCAAATGTTTTTCAAAAGTATTATGTAAAAAAATCATATTCCTCTACTCATATTGATCCAAAATGGATCCAGGGAGGCCTAAAAATCAAAGTTCTCAGAATCAGAAAAAACTAGCTCCATTGCATCGGGCTCGTCATGTTGATTCCGACCATATATTTTTTTCTGAAAAATGGACACTGTATGCGAAAGTTATCGCGTTCTTATCAAAAGTCAACTCGTCAAAGTCAAAAGTCAACAGGTCATATTGTTGAAGTCAACAGTACGTCAACATGACGTAGCAGTGACATCATAATGACATCATGATGATGTCAGCAGGTACACGTGGCATTGTAGGACGTGACACATGGTTGTACAAACGTTGATGTGGCCCAATGACAATCTGACATGTGGCAGTACGGATGACAGGTTGCAGTGATGTGGCATTGACCGAGCGACTGACTGTACAGTATGATAGGGACGTGGCGCCAAGTGGAAGGCTCCAGGCTTAACACGTGTCGTACGACACTGACTGGGAAGATGTGTTGAAAAACTGACATGGAAGGTACGACAGTGATGTGGCATTGATGACTAGGCAACTGACTCTCTTGGCGATTGGACTGTACGGTCCAACCATTAGGTGACACGTGGCCTAATCAGAGGGCAGCACGTGGCACCCCAAATTTTTCCAATATTGGTTGTTCAAAAAATAATTTGGTTACAACCTCTGCAAGATTCGACCATGCGACCTCCTCCATTTCCCAAGACTTCGAAACAAGCACCAACCATATGGGCTACGATGGTTCTTGTTTAAACCTATGGCAGATATTTGTTTTGAAGTGATATGGGCAGATTTTTGGGGATAAGCCTCGGTCGACGAGGGCCAGCGCTCGACCACATGGGTGTCCCATAAGACCAGGAGCCCGGAGGAAAGGGTCGTGTGCCCAAATGTTGCCAATTTTTGGGTTTTTAACCATATATTAAGATTTTTGAATGATTTCAGCCTCATTTTCAATGGATTTTGGACATTTTTGGGGGATTTGGAGCCCAAAAAGAGGCCAGATCTTGGGGAAAAGTTGAGATTTGATTCTCAACTCAGAATATATAAAATCCAGAGGTTCTTGGAAGCCTTAAAAATTTCAGAGACAACAAAATGATGAAGAAATTGTGAATATCAAGCCATTTTTATGCAGGGAAGCCATTGAAGAAGCGAACTTTGGAGGCCATTTCTGGGAGCTACGCTCAACCTTTTTCAGTGTCGTCAGTTGTGTTGGATTATTGAGGTCGATCATAACACAACAAGACCAGTTTGCAATATTTTTTAGATACTTTTGATGTAATTTTGCAGCATTGAATATAAATAAGAAAGCATCCCCCACTGAGACAAAGGCTCAGAGACATATGCAACCTTGTTGAACTTCGTTAGCAATCTTGTTGTTATGGTTTGTTGTTCCTTATGTTTACTTTTTGATCTACATTATTTATGATGGTTGCAATATTCTTTCATTAAGTCTCCTTCCTCATTTAAGTTTTTCAATAGTAATTTAACACATGATTAAAACTCAACCAAGTCTTTTAAAGATCATTTTCAGATCAAGTGGTATCAGAACAGGTTGACAGTTGGTTTTTTGAGTTTGCATGATTACAGGGAAAAACTAAGTCGTGGTGAAGGTGAGCTTGTAGAAGGAGATCCTGAGATTGGATCGAGAAATAGGGCATATCAAAGTGAGAAGATGGCATCTTAAGAAGGAATGTCTCAGAACAAGATAGAGTTTTAAAAGACTTTCTTCGCCATGTATGAGAAGGTAAAGGTCTTATATGATGATTATTTGGAACGAAAAAGGCCTTTCCAAGGGGAATCGTCAAAACAAGACAAAAGTGAAGAAGGAGAGGACCCTCCTAAACCTCCTCCTTCACCTCCTTCATCTCCATCATCATCTTCTTCTTCAAGTACAAATTCAACTTCTAGCGCAATAAAACATTCTCATAAACATAATCATGATATGCCATTATTTAAGATTGATGTAAAATTTGAATTTCCCATGTATGATAGTGAAGTCAATGTTGAGAGGCTTGATAACTGGGTTAGACAAATGGAAGTTTATTGCAGTGTGCAACAAATCAAAGATGAGGCAACCCAAATCAAATTGGCGTCGCTTCATCTTGCAGGCACAACTCTCGTCTAGTGGTAGAGTAAGTTGCAACATGGTACGCAACAAGTTGGTAATGTATTTCCATCAAGGCAATATTTTGTTTTTGCAATTAGAAAACAATTTTATCCTTTGGGTTATAAGGAAAACGATTTAATTGAATGGAAAAGTCTTAAACTAAGAAAAGGACAAACGGTGCAAGAATACACAGATGAATTTTGTAAGATGGCATTAATGTTAAATATTACATTACATACACAAGAAACTCTTATGAAGTATATAGGAGGTTTACCTGCACATATTCATAACATTGTATTTATGTTTGGACCTACTAAAATTGATGAGGTTTCTCTCCAAGCAATGTATATTGAAGCAAGGAAAACCGGGGTTGGTGTATCAGGGAATCATCTTCAAGGAAAGAAGACAAAATAAAGGGGAATGGAAATAAGGGCATGATGATGACCATTGCTGGAAATTGCATCAAAAGAAGAGACCGAAGTGGTTCAAAGAAAGGAAAGGGAGGCAAACAATTGCAACAACAACACGGTCAACAAACTTGGGGCATGATTCAGGTGATGAGACTAAAATCAAAGCAGTTGGTTTGATAGGTAAAATTGGTGATGGATATGATGCTAGAAGTAAATTGTTTCATATAAGGGTCATAATGAAAAATACTAAGATCGATGCATTGATAGATATTGGATCTCAATCTAACTTAATTTTAAAGGAACTGGTTAAGAAATTGGGATTAAACACTAAGATGCATCACAAACTCTATTCACTTAATTGGATAAGCAAAGATCACAAATTTCCCATAACAAAGTAGTGTATCATAAAGTTTTCAATTACATCTAAGTATGCAGATGAAGTAACATGTGATGTGGTGCTGCTAGAAACATGTGGAATGGTCTTAGGAAGACCTTATTTATATGGTCGCAAAACAATTTTCTACTAGAACATAATCAATATCACCTAACTAAAGAAGCCAATGAATATGTTATACATGCTCATCACATAAAAGCAAATCAATCTCTTCAAACAATGGAACAATTAAGGAAGTCAACTTATGCAAGAAACACACCTATATTTGTCCCAAGTAAAGCAGTTGATCTTAAGCATAAACATGAGATGGTTGTAGTATGGGAATTCAATCATACTTTGCTTCAAGATAAATTAATGTCATGCAAGCACATCAAACATATTGGTTTAGTTTTAGTCATATTTCTGATGTTATCACTGCTAATGTTTTCTACATGGATGGTAGTGGATTCACTAAGATGTGAACGAGTTCAAGTGGCTAACAATATACTTTCAGTTGTCATGGTTATTATGTAATTGATTATGATGCAACAGGTGTACATGAAAAAGTTTAAAGATAAAGGACAAGTCGGGAGGCCTATGCCGCACTTGATATCTGGTTAATACCCTTTTGGAGGACCAAAAGGTCTTAGTGGGGAGGCATGATCCAAAATGGATCCAGGAAGGCCTAAAAATAAAAATAAAAATCAGAATTGGACGAAACCAACACCATTGTGTCGGGCTCGTCGCGTCAATTCTGGCCATATATTTTTTTCCTAAAATGGACACCGTATGCGAAATTTATCACATTTTGGTCGATTTCCCAAACAGGCAATAAAGTCAATAGGTCGTACTACTGACGTCAGTAGTACGTCATCATTATGTAGCAGTGACATCAACATGATGTCATGATGAAATCAGTAGGGACACGTGGCAGCACGAGGAGGTGACATAGGTCACTCATTTTTTACATTTTTAGGCATGATGTGGACCAGTAAAAAGTGACACGTGGCATGGTATAGAGGTGACATGTGGCACTGTATGGACACTACACGTGGTTATATGGACACTGGCGTGGCCCAATGACATTCCGACATGTCGCAGTACAGATGACAGGTGGCAGTGGTGTGGCGTTGGTCGAGCGGCTGACTGTACAGTACGGTAGGGTGACGTGGTGTCAGGTGGCAGGCTCTAGGCTTGACACATGTCGTACAACGTTGTCTGGGAAGATGCATTCGAAAAATAACATGGCAGGTATGGTAGTGACATGGAACTGTTGACTGGGAAGCTAAATGTGTTGATTACTGGATTGTATGGTCCAATCACAAGGTGACATGTGGCCCAATCAAAGGGCGCTACATGGCACCCCATATTTGTCCAATATTGGTTGGTCAAATGTTTTTTTGGTTACAACCTCCGCAAGATTCGACCATGCGACCTCCTCCATATCCCAAGAATTTGGAACAAGCGCCAACCATACGGCTATGATGGTTTGTGTTTAAACATATGGCAAATATTTGTTTTGAAGTGATATGGGCAGATTTTTGGGGATAAGCCCTGGTCGGCGAGGGCCAATGCTCAACCACATGGGCGTCCCATAAGAACAGGAGCCCAAAGAAAAGGGACGTGTGACCAAATGTTGCCAATTTTTGGGTTTTTAACCATATGTTAAGTTGTTTGAATGATTTCAACCTAATTTTCAATGGATTTTGGCCATTTTGGGGGGATTTTGAGCCCAAAAAGAGGCCAGATCTTGGGGAAAAGTTGCGATTTGATTCCCAACTCATAATCTATAAAAACCAAAGGTTCTTGGCAGCCTTAAAAATTTCAGAGACAACAAAATGATGAATAAATTGTGAAGATCAAGCCATTTTTATGCAGGGAAGCCATTGAGGAAGTGAACTTTAGAGGCCATTTTTGAGAGCTACGCTCAACCTTTTTCAATGCCGTCAGTTGTGTTGGATTCTTGATGTCAAGAAAAACACATCTAGACCAGTTTGTAATCCTTTCAATATAATTCTTATGTAATTTTTTAGCATTGAAAATAAATAAGAAATCCTCCCCCATTGAGACAAAGGCCCGGAGATGTAGGCAACCTTGTCGAACTCCGTTAACAATATTGTTGTTATGGTTTGTTGTTACTTATGTTTACTTTCTGATACAAATTCTTTATGATGGCTGCAATATTCTTTCATTAGGTCTCCTTCCTCATTTAATTTTTTGAATGGTAATTTAACACATGCTTAAAACTCAACCAAGTCTTTTAAAGATCATTTTTGGATCAAGTGGTATCAGAACAGGTTGACAGTTGGTTTTTTGAGATTGCATGATTACCATGGAAAATCTAATTCATGGTGAATGAAAGATTTTAGAAGGAGATAATGAGATTGGATCAAGAAAGAGGCCATACCAAAGTGAGAAGATGGCATCTGAAGAAGGAATGTCTCAGAATGAGATAGAGTTTCAACAGAATTTCTTCGCCATGTCTGAGAAGGTAAAGGTATTATATGATGATTACTTGGAACAGAAGAGACCTTTCCAATGGGAATCGTCAAAACAAGACAAAAGTGAAGAAGGAGAGGACCCTCCTAAACCTCCTCCTTCACCTCCTTCATTTCCATCATCTTCTTCTTCTTCAAGTACAAATTCAACTTCTACCATAAGAAAACATTCTCATAAACATAATCATGATATGCCATTACTTAAGCTTGATGTAAAATTCAAATTTCCCACGTATGATGGTGAAGTCAATGTTGAGAGGCTTGATAACTAGGTCAGGCAAATGGAAGTTTATTGCAGTGTGCAACAAATCAAAGATGAAGCAACCCAAATCAAATTGGCATTGCTTCGTCTTGCAGGCACAACACTCATATGGTGGTAGAGTAAGTTGCAACATGGTACACAACAAGTTGGTAATGTATTTCCATCATGATAAGATTTTGTTTTTGCACTTATAAAGCAGTTTTAACCTTTGGGTTATAAGGAAAAGGATTTAATTGAATGGAAAAGTCTTAAACTAAGAAAAGGACAAACGATGCAATAATACACAGATGAATTTCGTAAGATGGAATTAATGTTAAATATTGCATTACATACACAAGAA
The DNA here is from genome assembly GCA_010110895.2 of Picea sitchensis. NCBI lineage: Eukaryota > Viridiplantae > Streptophyta > Pinopsida > Pinales > Pinaceae > Picea > Picea sitchensis. Next base: position 102,073 of record SNQJ01S0051919.1, read on the forward strand.
ACCCTTATGAAGTATATAGGAGGTTTACCTGCACATATTCGTAACACTATATTTATGTTTGGACCTACTAATCTTGATGAGGTTTATGTCCAAGCAACATATATTGAAGCAGTGAAAATATGATTTGGTGTATCATAGGAATCGCCTTCAAATAAAGAAGACACAAGTAAGGGGAATGGAAATAAATCAAGTTCAACGATCGTGAAGGAAGATAAGCTCTCTTGCAAGCATTTCCAGAAAGAACGACATGATGATGACCATTGCTGGAAATTGCATCCAGAGAAGAGACCGAAGTGGTTCAAAGAAAGTAAAGGGAGTAAAATAGTTGCAACAACAACACGACCAACGGACTTGGTGTATGATTCAGGTGATGAGACTAAAATCACAACAGTTGGTTTGACAAGTAAAATTGGTGATGGATATGATTCTAGAAGTAAATTGTTTCATATAAGGGTCATAATGAAACATACTAAGGTCGATACATTGATAGATAGTGGATCTCAATCTAACTTAATTTCAGAGGAAGTGGTTAAGAAATTGGGATTAAATATTAAGATGCATCAAAACCCCTATTCACTCAATTGGATAAGAAAATATCACAAATTTCCCTTAACAAAGCAATGTATCATAAAGTTTTCAATTACATCTAAGTATGTGGATGATGTAACATGTGATTTGGTGTCGCTAGAAACATGTGGAATGGTCTTAGGAAGCCCTTATTTATATGATCGCAAAACAATCTTCTATAGGGAACAAAATAAATATCACTTAACTAAAGAAGGCAATGAATATGTTGTACATGCTCATCACATAAAATCAAATCAATCTCTTCAAACAATGGAACAATTAAAGAAGTTTATGCAAACCACACACCTATAATTGTCCCAAGTAAAGTAGTTGATCTTAAGCATGAACATGAGATGGTTGTAGAATGGAAATTCAATCATACTTTGCTTCAAGATAAGTTAATGTTGTGCAAACACATCAAACATATCGGTTTAGTTTTAGTCATATTTATGATGTTATCACTGCTAATGTTTTCTACATGGATGGTAATGAATTCAGTAAGATGTGAATGAGTTCAAGTGGCTAACAATATGCTTTCAGTTGTCATGGTTATTATGCAATTGATTATGATGCGACA
>SNQJ01S0051919.1:115176-128403 GCA_010110895.2 Picea sitchensis
CTTAATGGGTATTTCAAATGTGGTAATATTGTGTTCACATATAAGTGCCTATGTTGCATGTCAGTAATTGCATACTTCAACTTACCTTTAAAACATTTAAACCTATGATAAATATCCCAAACAGACTCACCTGGTTTTTTCCTAATTTCAATCATTTCATTCATATACTAATCCTCTGATCTAGGATTCTGAAATTCATTTATCAATAGTTTTTTCATGTCTGCAATAGTCCTCGTTACTTCTGGTGGACCGTTTACATCTAGGCTCATGTACCAGCCCAGTGCACGGTCTCTTAGCATGATAGCTAACTACGTGATTTTTGTATCCTCATATGTGATCTTCTTTGCTTCCCAGATCTTCTCACATATGAATAAGTGTTTTCGAGGGTCCTCATATGCCTCTCCCCGAATTTTTGTTAATATGATCGTGGGATCATGTCCTTCCATTTTGAATTGTGTTGAACTATTGCCTCTGTGCAGTGTAGATATTTGACTGTTGCTTCTTGAACTGCCTCCCCCAGTTGATTCTCCTTGATTGGATCCTTGTACTTTTGTTCTTATTTCACTAAAATTCAGTTTTCTAAACGTTGGTGTACTAGTCGCACATGGGGTTGTAGGTTCCACACTAACGGTGATCCAGATTGGATTTCTTCCTTTTATCCCTGACGTTGGACCTCATGTTTTCCTTTCATATGTTGCACACATTATTTCCTCAATCTTCTCCACAGCCCGGACACCATCTACCTCTTCCTCATCGCTTTCCAAGTCCTCTCTATTAGCTATGGCTCTCTTCTTGTTATTCATTTTATATTGGTAGGGTGCTCCACTGCGCGTCTTTCCAAATTCTGCCATTATATGCTTTATCCGGTATTCTTCCATCATGATTGGGTCCATGGCCTACTTATTCTTTCTCTTATCCATATCTTCCTCCATTTTTCCACCTCTTTTCAGTTCTTCCCCCCTTCCCCCATGCACACAGGGAAGTTCAGTTGTCTGATTCCATGGTAATCACACCATTGTTATACAATAAAATCTTGATTGAAGTATACATGGATATGATATACCTACCTCTAGGTCATTTTAGAAAGTCTTGCTCTGCTTCGGTGTAGAAATTTGCGGTATCTACTACAAACTCGGTGATAAACTCTGCGACAATACTGTCTAACCAGAAATCTACTGTGTGCACAAATTTGTTATTAACTTTTTGTGACTGCGCAATATCCATAGGATTCCATTACAACTATCTAATTTTATTTGTAGGGTGGTTGTCTTTTAATCTCAATAGCCACTCCTGAAACAAATGTGGGAAATCACATAAAAATACCTCATGCAAATCACTAAACATGTATTTATCAAGATATTTGCGCAGTGTTAACTTAGGGTTTATGTTATCCTTTTGCACAAACTCAAGTTCCTTTGTTTTCAACCATCTTTCAATATCTGCCTTTGTTGGATTCCATGGCCTAAACATTCTCTTCTATACCTTCATTCTCCGTGCGTTTCTTCCACGAATCTCGTCCACTAAATCCTATGTAGTTCCAAATGGAAATGGACCCATTTGTTGGTTGGTTCTTTCTTTCACTTCTTGGGTTGATCTAGGTTGGGATCTCAATAAGCTTCCAACAAAACCCTCTAAAACTATCGGCCATCCTGGTAAACCATAAGGAAACGTTGCGCATAGTGTGCACCGCGCAGTCTCACCCGAGATAGCTTTATGGGTGACTGCAATACTCATGTGTTTACATCATAGGCATGAGTGGGGATCTTTGGGGTGGTTCTTCCTTCTTCATGCATTAATATTACTAATGATTTAAGTATTACTAAGATTCATTCATATTTTTCCTCATGCATGCATGCTAACATATCTAGCTTAACCATTCATTCATAAGATAATCTTTGACAGAAAGTAAACATTCAAGAAACATCACATAGAACCCAGGTTTTACCGTGGTTCACCCCCTCCTAGGCTACATCCACAAAGATTTGGCTTCTCTACTCTTTTATTTAGTCTACTGCAAAATATGGTGCTACACGCATTATATTTGCAGTCATACAATCATGATGAGGCTAAGAAACCTCTGTGAGGTAGACTAGATCACACCAGGCTCCTCAGCCTGTGACCTAACCCTCAAAATATAGCTTACTTGACTCTTCTACCACCTTATTACAATCATAGCAACCATTATCAACTCATCAAACCCTTAACCTAGACCTCCTAGGTATTTATTTATACTACTCTATTGTCTTATAGCCCTTACAACCTTTGTCAAAAACCCTAACCCTATCCTAGTTGGGATTGCCTACCTTCTCATTGTGTTGCTTCTCCTCTTGCATGTTGCTTTCCCTCTTGCATGTTGTTTTTCCTCTTGCATGTTCCTTTTCCTCTTGCATGTTGCTTTCCTACCACCTGTTCTTCTCCAAAAATAAGCCTACGCCCAAAATAGCCTTTCTTCTCAAAATGGGCATGCACCCAACATTATGTTAAATTTGAAATTTCATTTACGAGCTAAAAATATAATGTATTTTGAAAATTATAAAAATATTTTTCATTTTCAAAATATTTAATGTAATAATTTATTTTTAAAACACATTTGATTTTTTTTTATCATGGGAACTAATATGAATTTGGTGCATATTGAACATCAAATGAAAAGTATAGTGAACTAATATGAATTTGGTGCATATTGAACATCAAATGAAAAGTATAGTTTATATCATAAGAGGCTTTCATTATTAGTTAGGATTAGGAGAGAGACATTGGTAGTGGTGCAAGGACCAATAATGTTCATAGAAGAGGTCACATCAAATTGTCAATAGATGATAACTATTTCCACTAGTAAAATATTAAATATAATTCATTAAAGTATTACAAAATGTCCAAAACAAGTTCAAAAATTACTCATAAATTGGTTGGCCCACAACTATCCAGAGATTGATTTTTTTCAGCACCAAAGTACATGCCTTACATATTTTCCATACAAAACATGTTGTTTATTACACGTGATATATTTTCTTGACATAAAGACACAATCAAACCTTAAACTATCCTATATTTTTCAATCTGTGAGAATAGGAGATCTATCATACCAAACAAAGTGAATGACATTTGGAGATAAATATACCAAATAGCAAGCCCAAGAGTATCCCAACACTCATCTTCACCTGCACATCAATTCAACCATTTATGATTAGCCTCACCTGCAAGTGTGATCAACAACCCAACCCTAAGAATGCAATCATGTGACAACCAACCTATTAAATTCATCAAGTCAAATCCCTTGAGAAAATTAAACACTTCAGAAGAAAAAGGATCAACTGGGGGAATTCTCCAACCATTGGATCATAATCAAATAAATCCTAGACACACATTCAAAATTCAAGTATACAATCCATTCCAATGACCATCCACTAATAAAATCTCAAACTAGAATACTATAAATCAACATCTATCATCCCTAGGTGAACCATTACTGGATTTCACAATTCCAAACTACTCAAAAGATCATTGTCAATATTCCCTCGCATAGTATCCCCATTTCAAGTATTGAGACTATATCTATTATTTGTATGTTTATGTTATTTGTGTCTATTATCTCTGTATGTTTCAGTTCAAATATTGACACTTTGTTTATTTTCTATTTGTTTGACATTGGATTTTATTTTATTACATTATACTTATTTCGTGTTGGTTTCTATTGTGTGTCTCTATGGTTGGGTTTCCACTCTTTGTATTGTTTGTATGTTTATGTTATTATTTTGTAGGTTTTTGCAGTCATGGCAAGAGTGAATATAGCTACTCATACAAGGAGGGAAAGAAGTCAAGTGACCAAGGGTGCCTAGCTACAACACACTACATTATATGAGTATATAAACTAGGGTGTTGTTGAAGAGAGCTTAAATACAAATCTTGAAGAGCGTAATGAGGTGGAGGTTGAAGGAGTTGATCCATCATCAATTACAGTGCAAGGTGCAAGTTGAACCAAGAAGTTCAATACTATCAAAGGTTGGACAAAAGAGGATATAATGAAGGCAATTGGTGATGTTCAATTTAATGGATATTTAGTAAGAGAAGCTACTAAAATATATGGAATTACACCAACATCACTACATTATTGTTTAAATGGTCTCACTCATACAAAGAGAAAAGGGTCGCTTACAATGTTAACTAAACAAGAAGAGGAAGAAGTGGTTGTTTGGTGTAAGGAGATGGATAAAATGGGCCATGGGTTGGAGTTGATAAAACTAAAGGACAATCTTGCTCAAATATTTTACTATAGGTTGAATCCATTCAAATATGGATTTCCTGGGAAATCATGGTGGGTAGGGTTCAAGAACATACATCCAGAGCTTGTGTTATGAATGACAAAGGGCCTAGATAGAGACATAGCTTTGAATTTACACCCTACCGTTGTGACCAATTTCTATAACAATCTATCCAATGCATATGAGAAACATTCCTATACTCCATAACATATATGGAACTATGACGATACTAGTTTACAATATTTAAGGACTTGTGGCATGTGTGTAATTTCCAAGAGAGGGAGTATGAATGTGCCAAAAAATCTACATAAGAGTAGGGAGTGGATAACTGTTTTAGGTTGTGTAAACATAGTCAATTCTCAATCCATGGGTTTTATTTGTTCAAGAAAAAGTCTCAATTGAAGAACTATATTGTAATTTTTGATCTAGGAGCATACATGGCTGCACATCCTAATGCATGGATGACTAAGTATTTTTTTTAAAAATAGGTTTAGTATTTTGTTGCATCTGTACCTAGTGGTGTCTCACTTGAAAAGAGACACTTGATTATTTTTTATGGCCATGGCAGCCACATAGCTTTACAAACCATGGAGGAGGAAAACAAGATGGGCATTGACTTGTTGACTTTTCCTACACATGCTACTCATGGGCTGCAACCCCTTGATGTAAGTGTTTTTGGGCCTTTTGAGAGTTACTTTAGATCTAAGAGAGCATCATGGGTGGTAAAGAACCTAGGGATAGAGGTAAAAAGGTTTGAATTAGCATGACTTGCTAGTACATTTTTTAAAAGGGCTCTTATAGTTTCTATCAAGGATGGATTTAGGCAAACTAGAATTTGGCCACTAAATTCCGATGCTCTTCTCATGTGATGAATATGCTCATCCTCCTCAAGTATGCAAATGTTTTCTATTTAGCCGAACCACATGCAATGTGGATTTTATTACAGATACAATTTTTGGTGTTCCTCTAGGTTTCCTCGAATGCAAGTGAAAGCCTTGATTAGTATGTATTCATGCCCAAGTTATAAAGGACATTTTCATAATTAAATCTTATGTCCTAGTTTCCTCTTCAATTCAAGGCATTGTATTTAGATAATGCTAATATAAATGAAAGTATGGTTTTCTATAATTGGTTTTCGATATCCCAATAGGCTACTTGCAACCTCTATTACTAATTTAATTATCTAAAATTACAATATCTATTTTTAATTTAATTAGATAGATAAATTAGAATTAAGAATTTTAATACTTATTATAAATAATAATAGATTAACTAACTCTTTACTAGTTTATAAACTGACTCTTAACTCTTTACATTGCAATGCCAATATACTCTCATTCATAGTAATATAGTTAATTAACTCTTATCCAATTCTTAACTAACTCTTATTCACAGTAATATAGTGATTATTAACTAACTCTTTTCCTTTTTGAAGTAATATAGAATAATAATGTGTGTTCCTTCATAATTTAACTAACTCTTAATTAGCTTATACACTGGGATTTGGGAGATAGTAACATGTAATATAGTTACTCAAAATGTAACTATATTCAACAAATAGCAAATAGATTCAAATGTAATATGCAAATAACAAATATTCAACAAACCAATAGCAAATGAAAATGTAATATGTAAATAAAAAATATTAATCAAACCAAATGCAAATGTAGATTTTCATTAAAAGTGTTAATACATTACTCAAACCAATAGTAAAGTAAATATTACTTAAACTAAATAGCTATATTACCCAAATCAATAGCTAGAATTGCAAATATTGCAAATATTACTCTTACCAAATAACTATATTACTCACACAACTATAAACCAATAACAAATTGCTATAAACCAGTAACAATTTGAATAAACCAATAACAAATTTGTTATATTACTCACACAACTATATTTTGTAGCATATTTTGTGATGTGCAATATATAATAGCTCTAAAGCCCAAGACTAATTACGTACTAATTTAAATACACACAAGATAATTATTTTACAAAGAATATAAAAATTAACAAGGGAAATATATAATCAAATTGAGGTTCTCAAAGTGTTCATCAACATCTTTGAATTCTATTAGTACTTTAAGCAAAGCCTGGTTTGGTCTTTCACTAATTCTCTTTTACTAGGGAAAAAAGGATTCTCAGTTTAGAAGAACTATTACTTTTTCAATTAAATATATATTTATTATTATTACTAAGACGGAGATATCTATTACTAATCTAATTACATAATAGATGCAAATGCAATAGGAAAATAGCTATATTACTCCATATGTATACTTGTATGGAAAATGTTTTTATTACTCGAACCATTCCTTCTCAACATACAAGCAAACAAACTATTTTTGCCTACCAATATATTCCAAAAGATTCAATCAAGGAAAGATAGAAACGTCAAACACAAGATTACCATACCTAAGATTTGGCTTCAAGATTTAAAAATAGTATAGAGAAATTTCTCTTAATGCATATTTATTGTAGAATGGTTTTACATCAAGCCAACAACTAATAAGAGTTCCAAGATAAAACAATATTGGGTTCAATAGCAAATGTGGAAAGGATATGAGTTGAGTTCGTCGGGTAAGAATACACTAATGACCATATTTTCAATATAAAATGAGCTCAACACAAAAACTCATACAGTCAAGTTCACAAACCAAATAGAGAGCCAATCTTGAGGGTTCTAGAGCTAAGCCATAAATATTCAAAGGCCCATGTAAAGTATGGAATCAATAAACAAAATGAAAGAAATATTAGAGGTCGTAATAAGAGCAGGTTTAGTGTCAGAACAATGGTCATAGAGAAGAGAGCCAATGAATCTCTAAGGCAAGGCTTTTAACAATGGTAATGTCCATAATGACCATGAAATAAAATTTGAGCTACAACAGTGGCCATTCATCCAACTAGAAATTGAAACAAAATTCGCATAGAGAAGAAACACTTGTAGACCAAACAAATAATGAGAAAAGTTGGACCCTACCTATTTCTCGAGAACAACTAAGCCTGAGAGAAAACTAAGCCAAAAACCATGTACAAACTCAAATCTCTTGAAGTTCAGCTCCAAACAAAACCAAATGCACTCTAAGGCTAAGTGAATTCAACCTTCATCCAAATTGGGATGAAATGGCCATGAAAAATATTTAAATATTCTTATTAAGCAAGAGTTACAATAAATATGAAGGTTAAAAGAGATTTGACTCTGAGATTTAAAAATAGTTATAGATTCTTATCCTACCCAACATTTCTTGCATGCAACCATACAAAATCATCCCACCACACCAAGCATACAAACCATTCTTGAGCATTCCTTACGTGTAAGCATACATATTACCCTAGTTAGAATAAACAAAGAATTAAACCCTCGCCGCAAAGAATTAAACCCTTGTTGGAATAAACAAATAGATCACCCAATAAAACAAGCAAATGGCCAATAGATTACCAACATACAACCTTATAAATATTACCCACAACAAATAGAAATAACTAAAGAAGTGCCTTACAAATTTCCACGAACAGATGAATGTGACATTCACTTTTCGCTTTTCATGGTACGAATGTAAATTTCATATGATATTTAATTAAATTTTAAGTTATGACATAAGTTTAAATTTAGATGGATCTTCTAAAAAGTGGTTTGGTTTAGTTAGTAAAAATGGATAGTAGTATTGTCTTTACATGGATTTAAGATTTGTTGACCACGTATTTATATTGATGCTCGTGTTTATAAATATACATCTACTTAACTTTAAAAAGGCAAGTCGTTAAATATCTTATTTTATAATCATTATAATTTAATAAAAAAATGATAAATTTTGGCATATAAATAAATATATAAATATAAAGTGAATCATTATAATTTAATAAAAAAATGGATAAATCTTGGCATATAAATAAATATATAAATATAAAGTGAAATCATGTAAATCATATAATTATAATCATCCGTACTTCGTGACTTCACGAATACATTCAACTTTATTCCAAACATAAATTAATATGTATCCAATCTCAAATTATTGCTATCATAATATTCAATGAAATCATTATGTAATCAAAGTGGCCTTTCTATAAACAAAAGAAATGTGTGTGCCCACAATATTGATGATAAACTATTATATATTTAAAAATGGAGAGAATTTATAGAACGTTGAAATTGTGCATGCTTTAAACAATAATGTAGATGTCATGATGTATAAGACGACAATGTGTAATTCATTTTTTTCGCAACCTTTATTTGTATAAGATTAGGAGATTCATTTTAATTTAGTTGATGGTTTTTATAGTCATGGTACTCATTGTTTATCTATGTATATGATATGTGGAATATTCTTGGTTTTGATGGTTTTGATTAATCTGTATAATAAGTTATTGATATGATTGTTATGTGATTAATTAATTAATGACGATTTGTATATGTGGATGGTGTCATTTGATTTATTACAATTTGAGTTATTTCATCCATCAGATAAGTGTTTTAAGTCTATTTTCTTCTCTCAAATTTGGCAAGTGTCCCCAAATTTTAAACATGTATCTATATGGTGGGGTGTCTCACCAACAACGAGAGGCTTAAAGTGGTTGGCTCAATTAGAGTGTCCATGAAAATCATGAAATACTTAATCTATTTATTTTGATGAAACAAAATGAGATGTAGGTGAGAGATATGTGCCTTCGTTGGTGAAGTGTTAGCATTGAGATTAGCTAAGTAATAGATTATATTGGCTTAGGGAGGGTAGGGAAGGTTATAGGCCTTAGCATTCATCATAGCATTAGAGTGGCAATGTATTTGGGGCTCGAGGCAACATTTTGATCAGTTAGCAAATGCCTAGGAAATCACCATCAACGTGACCGAAAAGGAGCATATGTAAATCCTTCAATCATGAAGGAGATATCGAGTGAACATTGGTTGATTGTTCTAGGTGATGATGATGTCGGGCTTGAAGAGACTTGGTTCTAGGTGATGATGTCGGGCTTGAAGAGACTTGCAGGCTTGCCCTATGTGGATTGGTAGGAAGACTCTCTTACGCTTACCTAGCAGACAACTCTGTCACGACTTGGGTTCATAAAACTTGGAAACCTATTCTCGGATACATTCCTGAGATTCATTACCTCACGAAAGGGTGGATAGGTTTTATTTGCAAAACCCCGGAGGATGCATCTATTTTACTGGACAGGTTCTGGGTTTTAGGGCGGAGTACACTGATGGTGAAAAGGTGGAGGGTGGCCTTTGATCTTGTCACTGAATACTTCCAACAAAGGAATTTGTGGGTATTATTGCTTGCTTTACCCCTGCATTTCTGGAATGAGGGGGCCCTGATGGCAGTTGGAAACTCTTTGTGGCGTTTTATTTCATTGGATACTGCGGCCATGGAGTCCCCGACTAGAAAAGTGGGCAGGATTTTGGTGGAGATTGACATTCATGAAGGATTCACTGAGATGATGGACATAAAGTGGCGAGGTAGGCTTACTAAGCAACGTTTAGATTATCAGGGCATACCCTTCAGGTGTAGTTGGTGTCATTGCACTAGCCACCTTCGAAAGGAATGCCCCGGAAAAGTCATTGAGGAGAAGTCTAAAGAAACTATGGTCCAGGAAGACCTGTCAGCTTATATGGATGAGGATATTACATCAGGGGTCCCTCCTCACTCTACAACTTCTGTGACTGACCTTCCCTCGGCTCCAACAAATACCCTCTCGAGTAAGATAATGCAACACTGTCCTTCTCTCTTTTCTTCACTAATAGAGTGGGAAAAGGAAGTTGTCAACAACTCGAACTGGCTATTTCGTTCTACTTCAGGTTCAAAAGGAGGTGTCGAGGGTTTACAAAACTCTCTTTGTATTGGCAAGGAGACTCAACCCACTGGGGTGGAAGGGGTTCGTCCCATTATAACTACTTTTGATACACCAGCTGTGAGCCATGATACCACTCTCGCCTCTACTATTATGATGAGCATTTCCTCTCCAGATACTATGGAGTTGCAGCCCTTCGATGTGGAAGGGGCCATAGAAGGAGCTTTACTTCCTGGGGTAAGGCTTTCTCACTCTCCATCCCACTTTTCTGTTGCTAGTTTTCCCCTCCCCCAAGCTACGCTTCGTGAGGCCCATCCTTCAATCTCTTATGTAGTGGGACCCTCCCTTCTAGTACAACAAAGGGTCTTGACAAGTGAGCAACAACATTTAACTTCGGAAGGGGTTTTTTCAATTACAAACTATTCAGAGGTGAGGTGCCCGACCACTACAGATTTTGCTCCTTTAGGATGTGCACTCATTACCGAAGTTCAAGGGAGTGAGGAGAGAGTATCCGAGGCTCCCCACAACACAAATCCTCTTGATAGGTATGATTCTCCCTTGGAGGTGGGTGCAAGAGAACCAGAGGAGACTGAGAGCACCATTAACTCCTTACTAGATTCTTTGATTCCTAGTATAAAGTATAAGGAACAGGCTATTAAAATACCTACTTTTATAGGGAGTAATTACATCGATAGTGGGGAGACATCCGGGACTACAAATTCCAAGAACAAACAGGCTAGCCAGGGGAGAGATTTTTCTTGGTCGAGGGGCTTAGGAGTTGAGATCTCCCCCATCAAGACGATAAGTATCCAGAAAAACCAGTTATAGAGTTTAGTGAAGATCTATGAGTCTACACCTTCTTCCAGTGATATTGAGCCATTTAGAGCAGTGAAAGCCCTAGCGAGGGAAAAGTAATGTTGTTTCTCTCCATAAACATTCGAGGGATCAGAGGCACCCTCAAAGGTGCTTCTATTCGACGTTGTTTGACACTTACTCGCCCAGAGATCATTTTCTTCCAAGAAACTTTAGTGTCAGCTCAGAAATCAAGGGATTTTTTGCTTTCTTTCAAACCGACGTGGGTTGTTTGATCGGTAAGCTCTATGGGCACCTCCGGTGGTTTATTGGCGACGTGGGACCCTAACCTGTTCGAGTTGGATCCTTCTCTTACAGTTGGGGGAATTTTATTATCAGGTAAGAGTAAGAGTCTTATTTTTCAGAGGAATATCACTCTTCTTAATATCTATGCGCCCTGTAACAATCAGACTCCTTTTTGGAATACGTTGGATGACAGTGGCATCCTTACACTAAATAATTTAATAATAGTTGGAGACTTAAATCTCCTCCTCTCTCTAGAAGAGGTCTGGGGAGGGGATCAAACAGGCATACTGGATGGCTTTTACAGTAATCTCTTTTCAACAAATCGCCTCATTGACATAAAGGCGATGAAACTGTTGCCAACCTGGAGGAATGGCCACCAGGGACAAGAAGCCATCTCTAGAAGATTAGATAGGTGTCTAGTAGCTTAATCACTTTTATCTGAATTTGGATTTTACAGGTCATGGGTCGATATGCCCTTTGTCTCCAACCACACTTCTATCCTTTTACAGTTAGAACTCCCGCCTACCTACAAAGTTTATCCTTTTAAATTTAATGAGCATTGGCTAAGTACAAAGGAATTCTTAGTCATTGTGGAAAGTATATGGAGAGATCCGCTTTATCTATCTGAAAGAGGAAAACATAAACCAATTATTTGGAAACTACAGGGCCTAAAAGAAGCTACAAAATTATGGAACAAAGAACCGAAGACAAAGAATAATGCAAAACTGATTTTGATTGAAGCAGAAATAAAAACATACTCTGATATTCTGAGTAATGACTATAATGAGGAAGGAGAAAAGGAAATATTGAGGTGTCTGGAAATAGAGAGAAATGAACTTTTAAGATCTGAGGAAAAGCATTGGTGATTGCGAAGCAGGACGCTCTGGTTGGCAGGTGGAGATAAGAACACAAAATATTTTCATAAGATAGCTAGTCATAACAGAGTTAAAAATCATATTTGGGAAATAAATAGGGATGATGGTGATAAAGTGGTGGATCGGCAGGGCATTAAAGAAGAAGAAGTCCATTATTTCAAGCAATTTTACAGAGCATCCTCATTACCTAACATAGAAGAACAATTAAAAATATTAGAACTTTTCCTTGTTATGGTTGATGAAGAGGAAGCAGACACATTGTACAAACCCATTACAATGGCATAATTAAAATCAATTCTCTTTCTCTGTAAGAAAGAAAAAAGTATGGGACCAGACGACTGGTCAACAAAAATTTTCATCTACTTCTTCGATCTAGTTGGTGAGGATCTCTTAGAGATGGTTGAAGAGTCTAGACTTTTAGGCAAAATCGTCGGTGGCCTAAACTCAAATTTTCTGACACTGATTCTGAAATTCAATAATCCAAAAAATTTCGAGGACTTCCACCCCATTTCCCTTTGCAACCTTTGTTATAAGCTTATATCTAAAATCATTGCCAACCGTATCAAGCCCTTTCTATCAAAGTCACTCTCTCCCGAACAGTTGGGTTTCCTGGAAGGTAGACGCATACAAGATGCTATTGGGATGACACATGAAAGGCTCCACAGTATCAAAAAGAAGAAGTTAAAAGCAATAGTCCTCAAACTGGACTCAAAGAAATCCTATGACTGCATTGATTGGGATCTCCTCAGATTGATCCTTCTGAAAATTGGGGTGGGTTTACATGTGGCCAATTGGATCATGTCTTGCATTACTTCATCTTCCTTTGTTGTCCTTATTAATGGGGAGGCTACTGATTTTTTCATAAGCGGAAGGGGAATCCGACAGGGATGCCCTCTCTCACAGCTTCTCTTCATACTTATCATGGAGGGTCTCAACTTATTATTAAAAAAGAGTCAAGCGGAGGGTGCTATCACAGGTTTAAAGGTTGTCAGCTTCACTATTATCCTACAACTTCTTTTTGTGGATGACATCCTTATTTTATCCAAAGCTAGCCTTTCGGAATGGAGAGTGATTGATAAACTGCTTATACTTTTTTGTAAATCCTCTGGCCTAGCAGTGAAACTCTCAAAATCAACAACCCATTACTTTGGCCTCTCAGATCATGATCTGGTCGAATTCAAATCTACCCTTAACTTTACCTT
>SNQJ01S0051920.1:0-10834 GCA_010110895.2 Picea sitchensis
AGGTTTTTCTTGAAAGATATCTGCACTCCTTGTAGAATCTGTGCATCTCTCATGCAACTTTGTTCAGCTTGAAAACCTTCAAGGTTCACATTCCTTTGTGAAATTCCGTGTGCGCTCTTGGCAGTTTCATGTTCTGATTCTTGATCTTGTAAGGAAAACTCACAACACCTTAGGTGCACTCCTTGCACTTGGATCAACTCTTCAACGACTTCTCCCTCAACCTTATGGAAAGGTTTAAGGCATCTCCTTTCTTTTGTCATTACATTTCTTGCAAAGCCTTCCTTCACCATGATGTTTAGCAATTCTGGAATTCTTACATAACTTCAACCATGTAGTTCCTGGGTATGCTCACTCAAGCTCAATTCCCTTCTGGCATACTATTACAGAGTGTTCAGTAAGTCTGGACTACGCATCTCTCCACCTAGTATTTATTTTCAAGGGACTTAACCACCTTAAAAATTCTCCCTGAATCTGTAAGTAAATCTGGTGTGCCCTCCTAGAACCTTCTCTTTTGACTCCATTTATTTCATACACACACCCCTTACATCTACTCACAGATTTTCCCAACTCTATTGTGCACTCCTTGCACTTAGCCTAAAGAACCAGACTTAACTCAACACACTCACGGATAGAAAAATGTATCTCTATCACTGCAAATGATTTCTAACATTCATCTACAATTCAAATGCATGTAAAAGACATTCATTACACAACATCCATTACACAGATAGACAAAACAGGAAAAAATGTCTTTTTCTATTAATGGTGGAATGTCAAATTACAATGGTTGAGTCCAAGCTGCAACTGAGTCTCGACTCTCTCATCTATCTCTAAGATACCAACCAACCCAACCTAACCCAACCTTCTACTTTGTTTAAAAGAAAAAAATGTATACAAGAGGGGATCAAATGAGCTTCCCTCGCAAGCTAACCAATGGTGTCAAATCACCATCCATAATGCCTATTGAAAGGGAAAATTATAGTGATAGCAATTTTGCTCCAATTCAGATGCAAATATATTTTTTCATGAGCCTATTAATGGAAACCTTATCTCTAGCTTATTTGAAAGAACAATTTGGATCTTCCATCTTGTCTTCAATTAATGCCTAGATCATGCCTTAGATTCTTCAGAAAAAAAATGAGAGGGGGACACCTCTCCTTCCTTGCATGCGCACCACGCATGTTAATTAGCTGGCATGTGCTGATATGGAGCAATGCTCCTGCATCATACTCCACAACGAAAAAAATCATGAGCTCCTTATCATGAGCTCTCCAACGTGGTTGAAATCCACCTAGAACCCAGACTTTCTCTTGAAGATCTCTCTTTGCTCCTCTACTTCACCACTGCTACTCCTGCATCATCCCCATTGCTCGTCTAGGTTTCCTTTTGTCTAGATTCCTATTCCTGACCAATTATGTTACTGACCTTGACATCAACTCTGTTATCGCCTCGATCACCTTGTCCAGTTTTTCTATCGGTTAGTTCTTCTATTGCAGACTAGATTGTTGCACTCCTTCCTTGTCTATGGGTGAATCACATTTATTTCCCAAGACATCTTCTCCCTTTGTTTCCATATCTCGCCACTCTGCTACAGTTTTTACTCTTGAAGGATCCTCATCACTAAACTACTACTCAACTACCACTTCCTCTAACAGATTCATTCCTGCATGTCCTTCGGCTGTGCCTATTCCAGCTTCCTCCAGATGCTCCTCATGCTGGTATAGTCCTTCATTTGCTTCCAACTTAGCATGTTGGATTTCCATGCCTTGCACTTCAACTCTCCTCTCAAGAGTTTCCAATTATTCACACAGACCAACAAATTCTATGATGTCATCTCCCTCTTCTACTGCATACCCCAGTGATGTAGTCATCTCCTGTTCAGCTTCCCGGCTGAAAATGTTGGTTGATTATGTTGAATTCTCTTCTGCTTCCATTGGGACAGACATCCACATTTGTTCCTTCTCCTCCTTGATAGTATCTTCTTGTTGTCTCCCTGTCGCATCTGCAACATCTGTGCGAGACTCTCCTTAGCCTCTTGGTAGGAAAATTTCAACTCCTCCAATGATCAGAACATCTCTCTAATCCTCCTCTTTTGTTGTGATGAAATTTTCTAACTTGTCATCATCTTCATTCACACAGCTCATAGTTTTGCATGAGTCTCCATTTGAGTGAGGTTTATCTTCTTCATCCTCATTTGTCAATGATCTCTTGGCTGAGCTCATCTCTTCTCCCTTTCCTTTCTCGCAATCTACGATGTCTCCTCTACCCACTTGGAGTTTTATTAGATCCACTAATTCGCTCTCATTTCCCACTTGAAAATACATGAGACTCTTTCCAAATCTCTTTCCCTTATGACTACGATTTTCAACATGCCTCAACCACCTCTTTAACCTTTTTTTATGCCTCTAGGCTAACAACTTTTTAAAAATCCATTGGGTTGTTCTCTTCAAAGGCCATTCATACCTCCAGTGTACCTTTGATGCCTACTACATATTGAATGCTAGCTCCTCCATCTATGCTCAGATTTCACTGAGCTCCTTATCCATCTCTGCCTTTCTCTTATGTGAGTGGACTTCTCCTCGACTATGCTTATGATCGTCAATGGCCATCTATATTTTTCTACAACCCAGTTGGATTCTTACCATCTGTTATGCTCATTGCAACAGTTCCAATGGATCATCGCACTTCATCTCCTTGGCTTACATAAATCAATTATGCATTCTCTCCTTTGCCTCCTTCCCTCTTCTTGATAGAAATCAAGCTCTAATAGATGCTCTCCGATACCACTCTTGGTATCAGACTATCTTTGTCCTTCACCTGCTATCTACAGGAAAAATATTTCTCTGATACCACTCTTGGTGAAAACCCCCATTCCCTCCTTGGGGCTCGTACCACCTCCCATTCTAGGATCATTTAATTTGTCAAGTCAAATGACTTTTCAAGCTCTTGATGGAAGTGATTTAGACTTGACACATGCCCTCTTTACTTTCTAGACACCCGTGATGTGGCACCTATGGACCCCCTTCTTCACGCTTCCATCTCTTACCCCAACGAATTTAGCTTGTGATGTTAAGCTCCTCCCTTCATGTGACCATGAGCTATTACCATGGGCCAACTCCCTTCGCAACCTCGCACTTTAGGACTCTTATGAGTGTCTTAATCCTCCTTCCTGAGTTCTAAATTGTCGAATGCTTCAGGACTCGACCTACAGTCCACGTTCTTCTTGTGATCAACGACTATGATCAAATCACAAGATTAGACTTTGCGAGTCCTCTCTCCCCTTGACTCTTATTTTTTGAATTATGAATCAACAATGCGCTGATCCTTTTCCATGTTCCTTTCCATATCCAATGGTCAAGATTTGAAATCTCTCTTCGCGACTTTGTGAGGATCCTTTGTTTTATCCCGACAAACCTTATGAAGTTCTTCCTCCTGAACCTCTCGATACTTTGCCACCTATCTCCTCTTTGATGATGGATGACTTCATCATATTTGGGACTTCGACAAGTCCTCAACTCCTTTCCACACTTAGCGCAATTTCTCCTTTCGAGACTTAGGCTATTCTTGAAAGCTATCTGCATTGCTTGCAGAATTTGTGCATCTCTCCTGCAACTTCTCTCAACTTGAAAACCTTCAAGGTTCACATTCCTTTGTGTACTTCCGCATTCCCTCTTGGAATTTTCTCGCTCTACTTCCTTATCTTGTAAGGAGAACTCACAACATCTTATGTGCACTCTTTACACTTGGCTCATCTCTTCGACGACTTCTCCCTCAGCCTTATGGAAAGGTTTAAGGCATATACTTTCCTTTCTCATTACACTTCTTACATGTCCTTCCTTCACCAAAATGTTCATCAATTCTAGGATTATTCCACACCTTCAACCATGTAGTTCCTAGGTATTCTCATGCAATCTCAATGCCCTCTTGGCATAGTAACCTAGAGTGTTCAGTAACTTTGGACTGCACCTCTCTCCACCTAGTCTTTATTTTCAAGGTACTTTACTGCCTTGAAATTTATCCCTGAGCCTATAAGTAAATCTGATGTTCCCTCCTTGCAACTTATCTTCCGACTCCACTGAGTTCAGACACACACCCCTTGCATCAACTCACAGAGTTTCCCATCTCTACTGCACACTCCTTACACTTGGCCTAAAGAACCAGACTTAACTCAACACATTTTTGGATATAAAACTGTATCTCTATCCCTGCAGATGATTTTTAACATTCATCTAGAATTCAAATGCATGTAAAATACATTCATTACACAACATCCATCACATAGAAAGATAAAACAGGAAAACTGTCATTTTATATTAATGGTGGAATGTCAAATTACAATGGTGGAGTTCGAGCTGTAATTGATTCTCATCTCTCTCATCAATCTCTAGCCTACCAACCAACCCAACCTAACCCAAACTTCTACTTTGATTACAATACAAAGATTTATACAAGAGGGGCTCAGATGAGCTTCCCTCACAAGATAACTAATGGTGTGAAATCACCATCCCTAATGTCAATCGAAAGGGGAAATTACAATAATGGAAATTCTGCCCCAAATCAGATGCAAGTCTATTTTGTTATCAGCCTAATAATGGAGACCTTGTCTCCATATTGTGTGAAATAATGACTTGGCTCTTCCATATTGTCTTCAATTAATGCCTAGATCACTCCTTGGATTCTCGAGGAAAAAAATGAGAGGGTGGCACCTCTCCTTCCTTGAATGTGCACCACACATGTTAATTAGCTGATGCATGTTGAGATGGAGTGATGCTCCTACATCAGAGTGATGGATGGACTGAGAGGGAGGGGAAGAGAGGGGGAGGAGAGAGAACACTTGATATGTGTGTGTGTGTGTGTGTGTGTGTGTGTTACAAGGAAAATCTCTCTATGGCCAGGGGTAAACCACAACAGACAAAATGACTGCCTAAATCAACTCTAATATCAGGTATTCTATATAAGAAAATATGCTAAAAATACAAGATAAGAATCTTACCTCATCCAGACATTCCATGAAGTCCATCGTTGAGCACTCAACTCAAGTAAATACTCATCAGAATTATCTTGACAGGAATACCTAAGATCGAGGTGGACCATGAAGGCATATCCAAGGGATGTGCAGAAGGGAAGAGAATGAAGATCCCATTTCTAAGTAGTGAAATCAAGGCCAGAGGTGTACTGGACATTATAAACTCATATGTTTGTGGACCTATGTCCACCTTTTCATCTAATGGGTATGTAAAATATTTCAAATTCTTTGATGACTTTTCATGCAAATCTTGGATTTATTTCTTTAATAAAAAAGGCGAAGTCTTTAGCAAATTTAAGGAATTCAAGACCCTCCTAGAAAATATCTCTAAAAATAATATTAAGGTATTGAGGTCAAAAAATGGTGGAGAATTCACATCATATGAATTCAAGGAATTCTATGGGGAAGTTGGGATTAAGAGGTATATCCCTAGTCCATACAACCCTTAGAAAAATAGTGTGGTATAAAGAGAGAACTGAACCATAATGAAAGAAGTGAAGGCCATTCTTTAGGATCAAAACTTACCAAAACATCTATGTGCAAAATCAACAAGGATTGCAGTGTATGTGTAGAATAAAACACCCCATCATGTTATTGGGAGTAAGAACCCAGAAGTAAAGTTCATAGGAGAGAAACCAAAATTTATCCACCTAATAATATTTGGTTGTCTAGTATATGTATATGTTCCCAAGGACAAAATATCCAAATTGGACCGTTCAGGAAAAAAGAGTGTATTTTTCGGTTATAGTGAAACATCTATTTAGGACATTTGACCAAGTTGAAACTACCAGAAATAGTGGAAGAATGTATAGTTACCTTTGATAATTTTTCCTTAAGAACATAGTGCTTGATAGATGTGTTCTGCCACAAATGCTTTATCAATGGTATAAAATATGAAATTTCAGCCTAGGTCCTCATGGCTCACCCTCAGACTTGGTTGGAAGCTACTAAACATGCCAAATAATCCCAACAAGTTTTTTTTTCCCAGAACAAAAAACCCTCTTTTGTTCCTCTCCCTCAACCCACAAATCCTCCCCCCCTTCCACTCCCCTTAAGGTCCAAAAATTAACTCAAGTCAAAATAGTTGAGTGCCAACTCAAGGGTATTTGCTATAATTGTGATGAAAAATATTTTCCTGGAAAAAAGTGGAAGGAACAAAATATTTTTATGGTTATTTTAGAGGATGTTGATGAAGAATAATCCCATGTTGAAGAGATACCCCTTCTCAATAGAGCCCACTAACACCCCTGAAGTTGACCCCCTGATTTCATTTCATGCCCTCACTAGCTTCTTTTCTCCATAAACCCTCAAGTGCATTGGCTATATTAATCATAGAAGAGTCATCATCCTTGTTGACAGTGGAAGCACCCATAATTTTATTCATCGTCACATTTCCCAAAAAACCAATTGGTATATTCATATCATCAACAATTTTCAAATAATGATAGCCAATGGCAGGTCCATGAAATATGGTGGGCATTGTGAGAATTTCCATCTTCAAATTGGACAGTATGAACTGAAATATCATATGTTTTCCATCGACATGGGAGGTTGTGAAATTGTGCTAGGTGTTTAATTCCTACACACTCTAGGCCCTATTCTCATGGATTTTAAGGAATTAACCATGCAATTCCACCAGAAGGGAAAAAGTATCAATTCCAAGGACTCATAATAGGTTCTCATGAGATCATCAGTTCCCATCGAATGGAAAATATTATCAAGAAAAGTCACTCATGAATTATTTCCCAACTCCAATCCATTAAAACAGTTGAAACACCCTCTATGCATCCTGACCTCCAATCTATCCTCTCCAAACACTAAGATGTTTTTTCCAATCCTCAAGGACTTCCCCCTTCCCATGGTGTTCATGATCATTCCATTCCCCTTGTTCCCAACAATCTTCCACTCAATGTTTCCCCTTATCATCATCCTTGTGCCCAAATTACTGAAATTGAGAAAATTGTGCAGGTGTTTCCCCAAGCGAATGTTATCCACCCTGGTACTAGCCCCTATTCTTCTCTTGTGGTCATGTTACTCAAGAAATAAGGTACTTGGTTCATGTTTCCTAACTTTCATGCCCTCAATAAACTCACTAACAAATACAAATTTCCCATTCATGGCATTGATGATCTCTTGGATGAATTGAGTGGTGCTCAATACCTTACTAAACTAGATATTTATTCTAGCTACCACCAGATACATATGAAAGATGAAAAAATTCCCATGACTACCTTTAAACATCATGAGGGTCACTATGAGTTCTTGATCATATTGTTTGGCCTATGCAATCCCCCTCCACCTTACAAAGTCTCATGAATAATTTCCTCCATTATTTTGTCTTAGTTCTATTTGATGATATTCTCATCTATAGTAAAACTTGGACATCCCATATCTCCCATGTGGATCAAGTTCTCCATCTACTCTCTCAACAAAAAAAATTTCCTCAAAAAATCTAAATTTACCATTAGAGCCTCAAAAGTGGAGTATCTAGGTCATATTGTGGGCCAGAACGATGTACGGGTGGATCCAAAGAAAATCGAAGCTTTCAAGGATTGGCCTTTCCTTAAAACTCTTAAGAGCTTGCGTGGATTTCTGGGTTTAATAGGTTATTATCAAAAGTTTGTTAATAATTATGCAAAATTTACAACACCTCTCACTTCTCTCCTTAAAAATAATTCCTTCACTTCGAATCCAAAAGATGACCAATACTTCTAGGCCTTGAAATACACTATGTGCATGACTCCAATCCTAGTGCTTCTTGACTTCACCAAGAATTTTTTCTTGGAATGTGATGCTTCCAGAAAAGGAATTTGGGAATTCCTCATGCAAGATGGTTGGCCTTTGTCCTTCACCAAAAAAAAAACTTTTAGACAGACATTTAGGACAATCCATCTATGAAAATAAAATTTTGGCTACTTTGCATGTCATGGATATTTGGCACCCTTATCTATTGGGGAAACACTTCCAAATTAAAACTAATCACCAGAGCCTCAAGTATTTTATGAAAAAAATAATTTCATCCCAAGACAAACCAAAATGGGTCACAAATCTCTTTGGATATGATTATGAGATCATTTTAAAAAAGGGAAAATAAAATGTGGTTGTTGATGCTCTTTTCCAAAAATATGAATAAGAAGGGTCGCTCTTTTCCCTCTCCTTCGTTGTACCCAATTGGCTCCAAGATTCTCATCAGGAATGATTGAAATATCCCAAAATATATCTCCTGATCCAACAATTGCAAGAAAAATCTCCATCCTCTCCATGATACTCTTGGAAAAATAATGAGCTTCTCTAAAAAGGCCATCTATATTTAAGCAAACAGTCACAACTTAAATCTATGGTTCTTTCTAAGATTCATGCTTCACCCACCATTGCGCATTCCGAGTTTACCAAAAACTATGAAAGGGTCAAACGTTATTTTTTTGGAGATGGTATGAAATAGGAAATCCAAACCTTTGTGGTTGAATGTGGTGTATTTTAACCAAACAATGGAGAAATAGTTAAATCCCCAGGAAAACTTCAACCCCTTCCAATTCCCCCTTCTATTTGGTGGTATATTTCTATGGATTTTGTTGTGGGACTACCTAATTATAGAAACAAGATATTGATCATGGTGGTGGTTGATAGTCTTTCGCAATATGCCTATTTATGTGTTATGCAACATCCCTTCACGACATCCACATTGGACCAAGTTTTCATGGATAAAATATTAAAACTTCATGGCATGTAACATTCTATTATCTCTGAAAGGGATCCCACATTCACCAAAAAAAATTTCAAGAATTGTTCAAGCTACAGGGAACCCAATTACATGTCAACACCACCAATAATCCCCAAAATGTTGGCCAAATTGAAATTTTCAAGAACTGTTTGGAAACATATTTAAGGTGTTTTGCATCTAATGACCAACACCAATGGGCTCAATGGTTACCACGAGTTGAATGGTGGTGCAACACCTCTTACCATACAACCACTCACATGACTCATTTTGAAGTAGTATAAGGATAAAATCCACCATCATTTCTATCATACATGCCAGGTGTCTCTAAGGTTCAGAAGGTTGAAAAAAATATTACAGTATGCAAGACAATTCTCTATACACTCAAAGACAATTTGGTCATGGATCAAAATCGCATAACGAAATAACAATGATCAAGGTCATTCTGAACCTCAATTTGTTGAAGGGTACTAGGTGTTTCTTCATATGTAACCTTATAAGCATACTTTAATCAAAGTTGAAAGTTTTCAGAAGCTTTCTCCCAAACTTTATGTTCCTTATGCCATTTTGAAGAATGTGGGGCTCATCACCTACCATTTATCTCTGCCCAGTGATTCTAAGCACCATCTTGTTTTTCATGTTTCATGATTAAAGAAGGTTATTGGAACTAAGTGAAAAACAAAAAACACATAGCATTAAGTTGGATTAATATGGTTTCATTTGGTTGCAAATCCAATATATCTTGGACTAACGTGAATGTTGTATCTGTTAGAACACCATCCAGAAAGTGTTAGTGCAGTGGAAATATACAACTCCACAAGATGCAACGTAGGAGACCGCTACCATTCTGCAACAATTTCCTCATCTCAATCCTTAAGGACACGATTTTTTTTCAAGGGAGAGGTAATGTTAGAGACCTAACCTCCCTAACACCTCATTTAGGTAGAATAATATATTTTCCATGTAATAAAGGTCGACATTATTTTATAGGGCCTATTTAATAAATGATAACAAGTCAATGTAAGAACACCTAATAGAAGGTTTCACTTCCAGAAAGATCTTCTGCTAGAAGGTTCTTTAGAATATAGAATTAGTATAAATAAAAGTAGGAGGCATGGGAAGTTTTTTTCCTGAGAATTTTTGTAATAGAGCACTACTATATTGGAGGTTTCCCCCTCGAAGAGGAAAGTGAATTCTCTTTCTTGGGTTATTTGCATGACTCATTTTTTTGGTCTTCATTATTCCCTTATTTCCCATCTTATCCGATCTCTGAGTTTGAGCCTTCAACTTCTCGGATATTTAAGTTTGAGCCTCCAAATTAGTCATCTAGGGTTATGGTTTTGAATTCCTCAACCCTCAATTGTGATGAGGTTTTGGACCTTCTAGAATATTCTTGAAATTACTCACGTTGCTAGCCCCATATGCATGAGTAACTGATGATGACATGAAATCCTCTCATACCACAATGGTAAACATGGCAGGTCAACTTGGACGAGGCATAAATTTCTCATAGACCTATGATGGAGGCATTTGATGAACAATTGGAAAGGACTCAAAGTGTATAATATGGAATCTTATTCCAAAAATAGGAAGTAGTTCCAGAAAAAATTTCATTTGATGCCTCATAATGGATCTGAAATATTTTCGATGGTTTCTTACATAAATTTTCCAAACTAGGACCTTGCACTAAGATGACCCTGCAAGATGATTCCTACAATTTCTCTACCCTGAAAGAATCGAGATAGAAGAAGCCATATTTTCATCAAATTGTTATACGTTTTCCATTGAAACTCAATATTTGAATGCCTCTAATTTATGAAGAAACACAATTTTTTTTGTCTAAAACCCATCTAAACCCCTTTTTCATAGTCGTATGTCATTGGTGATTGAATCAATGACTTAGTATTTTCAATTTGAGTTAAATATTCTAATATTCTTTTACTAAAGGTATTCCAACCTTATTTAACAAGTGTATTTAATTAAATCTTAAGACCGTCATTTCTCAATTATGATAGCATCGATTTCACCTTCAGATTCCCCCTTACAAGAGAGGTGGGGAGGGAGGGAGAGAGAGAGGGGGGGGGATAGAA
>SNQJ01S0051920.1:19427-30092 GCA_010110895.2 Picea sitchensis
ATTAGTAATGTTATTTTATTTATGTCGGCTTTAGGCCATTAGTTGTAATTATACCTCCTAGTATCCTATATATACCAAGGAGACATTTTCATTTTGAATCATCCTGTACTTGAACATTTAAGTGGGGTAAAAGGATGTTTCCCCCTCGAAGAGGCTTATTATCTAAAATTATCTCTTTTTCAAGGCGTTGAGTACTTTTCCTGAGGTTTTTCTATGCTATATTTATGTTTGGTTCTTAACAGTTTCTCCTAGAGGAGGCTTTAGTTGTATCAGGCAAAGAATATACCTCTATATGCTCACATGCTATCAGGTATAACACTTTACAAAGACTGCTATCTCAACTATAGTCATCAATTTGCCATGTGTACCTTTGAATCTTATCAACTTGATTTAATCAAACCTGGACACTTGTCTTCAGGAATGAGTGATTTCTTTTATTCCAATTCTCCTTTAGTCAAGATGACGAGTGCTTTCTTCAACCTGTTTGTTGTACTAAGACAATACACTATCTTGACAGAAGGTTAGATTAGAGGATAAACTCTATGATCAAATTTTAATCCTTCTAATAATTTGATCATAGCTTCAACATACAACACTAATTAAAATAATGTCATGACAAATAGATGCATATCAGAATAATCACACCTGGGTTGCATCACTCCTTTGAATGTGTTGGATCTTGAGATCCTTCTGTATCTATGGAAAGATATCCCTTCTCCTGCAAATACTCTTTAGGGTTTAACCATTAAACATATGTGATTACATACCTCTGATGGCATTTGTAGGTAGTGGCTCCATCTGGTGGCAGTGGTAATCATTACCAACTCTTAAGAAAAATTCAAGGCTGATTGCAACTGGTTCTGAGACTGCAACTGCAACTACAACTGGTTATGAGACTGCAACTACAATTGCAACTTAGGGTTTTATGAAGAAACACTATTTTTTCAAACTTTGAATTTTGAAATTATGATCTAGGGGATAGATGCGCTAAGCTGAGGCGAGTTAGCTGGGGTAGTTAGATTTCTGAAAATCTAACTTTTACCACCTCAAACTTGATCTGCGGATTTTTGGACTATTGCTTCTGGTTTTCTGGTACTTTTGGTACTCTGGTTTCCTAGTACTTTTTGAAACTAGGGTTTCACTTTCTAGGAGATATAGCCATTGAAAAGGTACGTTGAAGGTGCCAAAATGATCCTTGGGGGAGGGCGCACTTTTTTAGATGGTTTTGGGGCTGAAATACCTCACCAACAAAAAGCCCTAATTTTCATGTACGGTGACAATGATGTTTTTCACTTTTCTCGTGTGAAAGATGCTTCCTTCATCTTGGCTCTGATGCCATGTTAGTGTTTAATCCATTATTATAGATGTTTTCATTTCATTAGATAACAATAGCATAATCCAAGATCATTGAGAAATACACAATCACAATAGACATACCATTTATCCTGGGAAACCCTCTAGGGGAGGAAAACCCACCAAAACTTCCTTAATATAGATAGCCAATACAATGCCAAGAGATATCTTATGCTAATACATAAATTACTCTCCTATATATGCACCACTCTCTCTCCTTCTTCTCTAACAAGCATATCTGAAACTTGTCTCTCAATGAGAAAGTGTGTTGTGTGTTTAAGTGAGGCGATGGCCTCTTTATTTATACAAGTCTAGCACGTTTGAAGAGTCTCTTCACTAGCAGGGCCGACTTCTCAAACTGGGTGGGTAAACCCACCTTTATTATATTTTTGGTCTTCTTTAATATCTGCTAGGGATGACTTCTTGTTCTTCCTATAACAATTGTCTTTCGACCAATCTGCAAAAGGGGATTTGGTCCTATTACAATAACTGACATGATCAATCCACAATGGGGATTGATCCTATGAATAATATATCAATAATGATAAGAATACTCTTTGTAGTTACATTATTTGAACAGTTTTTGGTTAATACCAGACCAAACATTTTATTTTCTATGAACACGTTGAGCTAGTTCCAGGTGGAACCAAGACATGATAATTAGATTGCCGCAAAGAACATATTGAGATATTTGTGTGTCATGCTAAATTATGATTTAAGATATGACTCAAATAGTGATGTACAACTGCAGGGATATACAGATTATTATTAGGAAAGCAGTGCATGTGATAAAAATATTACTTATGGTGTATGTTTTAGTTTGGTCTTAGCCATGATATATTGGATTAGTGGGAAATAGAAGTTGATGCCACTCAAAACTGAAAAGGCAGAGTGCATTGCAACATTTGATGCTTGTACGAAAGTAGTATGGATCCATAAGTTTATTTCTTGACTATTTGATCAAGTGTCATATTCGATTGTGATATTCTTTGACAATCAATTTTTTGTGAAGATTTAGAAGACCCTATGTTCCATGACAAGTCGAAGAACATTGAGATCAAGTATCATTACATCTGTGATCAGGTCCAGAAGGAGATTACTTCCTTGGTTGAGATGGAGTCTTGATATGTATCATGCAAGTACATCTTAGATATGATTATTTTTCATCATTCTAGTGCAACTTAGATATGATACAGATGTCTATAATCACATCATGCTAGTAAAACTTAGATATGATGCATTAACATCATGCTAGTACAACTTAGAGATTATGTGGTTCCATGACTTGCATCATGCTAGTACAACTTAGATATGATTCAATAACATCATGCTAGTACAACTTAGAGATGATGCATATGAATTACATCATGCTAGTAAAAATTAGATATGATGCATTAGCATCATGCTAGTACATGTTAGAATTGATGTAGTTTCCTGAGGGGAATCATGCTAGTTCATCTTAGATATGATGCAATAGATTTATGCTAATACGACTTAGAGATGATCGAGATGAATCACATCATGCTAGCATAAATTAGATATGATCTAGTAGAATCATGTTAGTATATATTAGAGATGATGCAGAGGCACTAATATACATCATGCTAGTACAACTTATATATGATGCAGAAGAATCATGCTAGTATAGCTTAGAAATAATGTATATGATACTCCACATCATGCAGATACAACTTATATATGATCCATTCGCATCATGATAATACATATTAGATATGATATAGTGGATGATAAGACTTGATGTGCACCATCCCAGTTGAATTATGGCTCAAATGTGATGCACTTGATGATACATCATGATATATTTGATGTAACTTTTATTTAGATAAATTTGGTCAACTTGAATACATTTATCTATTTGTTATGAATATATCCCTAGTTAAGAGGTAGCGTTGATATTTTGTAACTATGGCCAGTCTTCATAATGTATATATTTGAAAAAGAATATTCTAGAAAAGAATATGTGTACTTGTAAAATTTGGCCCTACCTGTGGCACAAATGATGACCTGATCAGGAAGAATGGTCTTTGTAGTCACGTGACACTCCTTTGAGTGTGTGAAAACTACGACACACATGTGTAGTCATGAGAGTATGGAAGAGATTGCGTGTCTCTATACAATAGTTGTGTGCTACTACAATGGTTTTGTACCACTAGTAGAGATTGTGTGTCTCTGGATAGTAGTCATGTGCTACTACAATGGTTTTGTACCACTGGTAGTGATTGTATGTCATTGGAAAATAGATTTGTGCTACTATAGCAGTTGTGTAACACTAGCAGTGATTGTGTGTCACTAGACAATAGTTTTTTTCTACTAGAATTGGTTGTGTACCACTTGACAATAGTTTTGTACTACTATGTATCAACACAANTTGAATTATGGCTCAAATGTGATGCACTTGATGATACATCATGATATATTTGATGTAACTTTTATTTAGATAAATTTGGTCAACTTGAATACATTTATCTATTTGTTATGAATATATCCCTAGTTAAGAGGTAGCGTTGATATTTTGTAACTATGGCCAGTCTTCATAATGTATATATTTGAAAAAGAATATTCTAGAAAAGAATATGTGTACTTGTAAAATTTGGCCCTACCTGTGGCACAAATGATGACCTGATCAGGAAGAATGGTCTTTGTAGTCACGTGACACTCCTTTGAGTGTGTGAAAACTACGACACACATGTGTAGTCATGAGAGTATGGAAGAGATTGCGTGTCTCTATACAATAGTTGTGTGCTACTACAATGGTTTTGTACCACTAGTAGAGATTGTGTGTCTCTGGATAGTAGTCATGTGCTACTACAATGGTTTTGTACCACTGGTAGTGATTGTATGTCATTGGAAAATAGATTTGTGCTACTATAGCAGTTGTGTAACACTAGCAGTGATTGTGTGTCACTAGACAATAGTTTTTTTCTACTAGAATTGGTTGTGTACCACTTGACAATAGTTTTGTACTACTATGTATCAACACAATCGTGTTCTATTGGATGGCATTGTAGTAGTTGTGTGCTACTATTTGATTTCCATGGAGACTACCAGATCACTTGGAAGTGGTTGTGTGCTATTTTTGTATCACAGAGACTATAATACATGATTTGAGCTACTAATGGTATGGTAGTATATGTGTGCTACTATTTGATCACATATACTGTGACATATTATTTGAGCTATCGATGGTATGGTAGTAGTTTTGTGCTATTGTTTGATCACATACACTGTGACAGAAGATTTGAGATACCAATGATATGATAGTAGTTGTGTTCTACTAGTTGATTGTAGAGTAGTCATTGGACTTCTAGATGAAGACATTGTGTAAAGATATCTTCCTAGTTAAGAGGAATATTTGATGTTTGAGGAAACAAGGGTGAGGCATTCTCCATAGAGGGTCTTGTGTGGACTATTAGGGGGGAATTGGAATTCATCCTGACATGCCTCAGTTGCTCAGATAAAGGAACCAAGATAGTGGTTTCATGAGGAAACCTCAATATGTCTTGGGAGACATTGGTTCCATGAGGGAACCTCAATGTGTCTTAGAGAATCCATTGGTTCCATAATGTAGTCTAAAGATCTCTTAGACATGTGTTCCATGAGGGAACCACAAGATTTATAGTATCAAAACAGTTGATGAGTGATATGAGACATTAGTTTCATTAGAGAACCTCGATATGTATTAGACATGTGTCCCATGAGGGAACCTCGATATGTATTACACATGTGTTCCACAATGGAACCTCGATATGTATTACACATGTGTTCCACAAGGGAACCGCAAGATGTCTAGTATGGACATAGTTCATGGGTAGATGAGACATTGATTTCATGAGGGAAATTCAATATGTATTAGACATGTGTTCCACAAGGGAACCGTGATATTTCTAGTATGGACAGAATTCATGAGTGAGATGAGAAATTGGTTTCATGAGGGAACCTTGTTATGTCAAGTATGGTTCAAGATGACTTAGCTTGATTATCCCCAAGCTATTGGCCACCCCTTGTAGGATGAGATATCTCAATTCTTGTGGATACCAACTACATGAAATGTATAAACTCTTGTGAATGGACCTACTAAGCATTAGGTAGACCTTCTCCTAGGTTGGGCTACAAACCAATGGATATATGATACATTTATAAAGGGAGTACATGTGATAAATGGTCCCAAGCTTAGTCTTTTCCTGGTCATGAAAAGGAGCGATATGGACTCGAGGTGCTTGAGGTGCTTGCCATGTATCAGATAGAATTGCGATGACATTCACTCATAGGTGTGTACCTATGGTAAATGGACTTGGTGTGATCTTTGTCCTTATTCATGGTGATTTCTCTTGGAATGATAAAGACTTAAATATGTTAGAGGCTATCACATGTAGAATTAGAGTGAGCCTGATCTCAGAGAGAGTCAATTGGCTTAGATGGAGAGATTAAGGAGTTCCCCTCTAGTTCTGGTGGGAGAGAGACATCTCCTAAGACTGACAAGTGTCATGAGTCTAAAATGAATTTTGTATACTTAGAGATAATCTTTAGCAATGATGAATAATGTCTCCCTTGCTGAGAGGGAGTGTTTATGTTTGGAAAACATTGACAATAGATTATTCTATATATATATATATATATATATATATAATATCATTTCATATAATATATGACACGATATTTTTAATACAAAGTGTAAATATATATATATAATAAATAAGTAGTTTTTTATTATCCAATGGATGCATCCTTTCATGTATCGTCACCATATGTTCTATATATATATGGAACATTCATCATTGTAATAATACATTCATATATATAATATTATCTCATATG
This sequence comes from Picea sitchensis, assembly GCA_010110895.2. Classification (NCBI taxonomy): domain Eukaryota; kingdom Viridiplantae; phylum Streptophyta; class Pinopsida; order Pinales; family Pinaceae; genus Picea; species Picea sitchensis. The sequence goes on from SNQJ01S0051920.1 coordinate 25,617, forward strand.
AAAAATCAACAAGGGTGAGAGATAGAGAGAGTGAGAGGGTGGGGGGAGGGAGGGAGACAAAGAGGGAGGAAGGGAGGGATATATAAATGGAGATGGAGAGAAGTGGAGAGAGAGTGAGGGGTGGGGGGAGAGAAAGTTAGGGGGTAGAGAGAGAGAGGGAAGAGAGAGAGAGAGAGAGAGAGGGAAGGAGGGAGATAAAGGAAATGGGAGGGAGAGAGATAGAGGGAGGTAGGTAGGTAGGTAGGTATGTAGGGGGAGTGACAAAGAGAGGAATGGAAAGAGAAAGAGGGGGGAGTTAGAGAGAGAGAGAGAGATGGATGATTCTTGAATTTCTTTAGGTTCAGCTTTGGATGTAGTTTCCAATACTTTTTCTTAGTGTTCCCATCAATATTGAAATGGTTACAATTGATACTAATATCTTTTCACTGATGTGTAGTGGCTTCCATATTCTTATCCTTCCCCATTTCCAATTCTTGTTCCCCTCCTTGGAAGCTTCCCAGTGCTCTTTCTAATTGGAACCAATTGGATTCCCTTTCTTGTGGCCCGTGTTTCTGAATATTGTGCCTCTACACATGCCTCATCCAATTTTTTCCACCCTGAAATCACCAAGATAGATGAAACCATATTTTCATCGACTTGTTAAATTTTTTCCATTGAAACTCAATATTTGAAGGCGTCTAATTTATCACGAAACAAAAATTATTTTGTCTAAAAACCACCTAAGCCCCTTTATCATAGTTATATTTCATTGGTGAATGAATCAATGCCTTAGTATTTTCAATTTTAGTTAAATATTCTAATTATTTTTTACTAAATCTATTCCCACCTTCATTAACAAGTGTAATCAATACACTCTTAAGACTTTCATTTCTCAGTTATGATAGCATCGATTTCACCGTCAAATTCCCCCTTACAAATGATGAGGGAAATGAACCAATATAAGTAAAATATTTTTTGACGCCATTATCTTTCAGTGGTTGAGAGGTAGTATAGACATTATTTTTAGTGAGATTGTGAATTAACTTCCAATCAAGTGTCTCTAGAGTAACAATAGAAGTGGAAACTCCTATATTTAATTTTTTCCCATTAGTAATGTGGAAACCACTAGCTAATCAATTTGTTTCTTTTCCTTTACCGGAGAATCTTGGATTATTGTTTATTTATAAATAATCAAAATATATATTGTTCTTTTAGTAGCATCAACATGCCATAGATTCAACACAATCCTAGTATTCTCTTTGTAATGATATTTAAAATTCCTCAAATAATTGAAAAACTAAGTGTGCTACAAAGAAAAACTGAATTTTGAAGGAAAGGGCATAAAAGGGATGAAAGTTTCAGAAATAGAGGGAATATCTCTAACAATACAAGAGTTGTCATTCTAATAAATCCATATCCCACAAAATTATCCAAAACAAATTCAGAAAGTCCTTCTATAAAGGATCAAGGTTTTATCAACATAATGCTCAAAGCCATTACACCAATATACTCATTAAAACATCAATATGTCAATTCTTGGAATTAAACCTAGGTGGGGAGGATAAAACTCATTTTCATAACTACCAGGTCTATTCCTAACAAACAATATCATTCCCTATATGTTAAACAACCTATGAATCATATAAAAATGAGAATATTTCAAAGATGAACCTAAATCCAAATATAAAACACCATCATTTAGGATCAAATCATATTCAATATACTAAATAAATAATCATTTCATGCCCCCAAGATGATGGTCCCATCTCCACTACCTTCCTATATAAAATTACTTGAGGAAATATTTGGAATCACTAATCATTGAAAGGAGTGACAAGATTTACCTTAGTTTCCCTATTTTGCATTTCAATCATTCCAAAGAAACCCAAAGGAGCTATCGCTATCTTGCATCCTGTAGTGAATAGTGAAAGAATAATTATATAGTTCCCTTTTAGAAATAGTATTATTAAAAGTAGGACACAAACACAAATTGGAATTCTTATTCAGGTTTCTTAAATTCTAAAATATGCACATATTGGATGTGTTAATCAATTTTCTTATCAAGGGAAACTAAGAATGAGCTCAGATGATCTACCCTAGTTGTGGTGATTCAATAAGAAAATGTGTAGTGTCATGACACATTAAATAATCATTTCATAGAATTAGCATGGTCATAGGATTTATAAATATGCAACTACATGAAAAACGATCAATTCCTCGAATATTACACACTTCTAATTGGGAATCTTGATATTCTACAGAAAATAAAGGGCACTCTTATAACGAGGAATTTAGAATACTACTATATAGTTTAAGAAAAATATTTAAATATTTATTTCATTGCTTTCATATTGATCGATATTATACCATAAATTTATTGAAGCAAAGACAATAGACATATTTTAAACAATTGTTGATATATGAGAAAATATACAATGATAAAGGCGATGTGCAATACACCAATAAAAAGGTGTAAAGGGATCCAATCCTTGTTGAAGTAGAAGTTAAGTTTACAATTTTAAAACTATGTAATATAGAAGACCAACACCTAGACTAAGGGAGAGTGACTCAACTATCACATTAATTGTTTACCCTCATTTATAAACCAAACTGTAGATGCAAAATCTAGAGGCCATTAATGTAATGGTATATTTTCAGCAATGTCGACACGACGATCTAAATCACTACAACTTAAAGAAAAAACAAATACAAATCAATAAATATGTAAGTCAAAATTGAACATAAATCAATACCAATCTTAAATATGTGAAAATTTACCCTATTATTAATACTTAAAAGCCCTACTCGAATTCCATATACTCAAAATCAAAATTATGGAACAAAATGGTGCTATATCATATCTTTATTTAGGAGAAATAAACATAAAATTAAATAATAAATTATGTTTAATTCAAAATCTAAACTGACAAAATGCTTCAAATGCATGCATGCACAAATAAAGAGAACCTTTGAGAATTTTCTTCATATGTTAACAATGGTGAGAATTTGTTTCATATATTAAGTGGTGAGTTGAAAAGAGAGTGGGGAATTTTGACTAATCTAATCTATTGCTCATAGATGGTTCTAGAGAGATGGAGGGAAAACAAGGAATCTATCTATCTTTGGGGGATCTATTGGGAAAAAGAGTTCCCTAGGATGGGTAATACTGGTAGGTTGTACAATAGATAGTTGATAATTTTGTATTACATTAAACTATAAATCTATAGATCCATGGTAGGGTTCTATTCAATACAAAACACATGTTATTTCTCGTTCAAATTACACTAGGAAACTCAACGCTTCTACAGGATCCCCAATCTCAATCTCTTATGTAGTATGACATGTTACATCTTATTTGACTAAAAAGGTTACAAAATATGCCTTACAAAGTTTGGAATAATGGTGGGGATGTTGTTAATATGTAACTGAATTGATTACGACACCTTCACAGTGAATGATTTCATATCTAGTTTTGGTATTTTCAAGTTATTTACATGAAACTTGATATTTTCAAGTTATTTAAGTGATACTATATACAATAGTAGGATGACTAGCCAACATTTTGGTTTTTCAACACAATTATATTTTTCCTCCATGCTAATATCCCATGAACAACTCATTTCTTTTGCTTCTTACACCCTGAAGGGATTCGATCTAATGACCTCTGTGGTTTCTTGTTTATTTATTTTTATTTTTTATGTTTTACAATGGATTATTTTATTCAGACTTATACAAACCTCCTAAAGAAATTGTATGGAGGCGTTTATTCTTTGAAAGAGAAATGCTAAAAAAAAATATCGCCCTGGTCAATGGATTTATTGTATCATTTTTAATACGATTTTTAATAAAATTATAGCTTTATACAATAAAGCTATAAATTTCCTGAAAAATGGATTATGTCAATTATGTTGGAATCATAATCCTGAAAATACTACAGTTGGCCTATTCTAATGGTAAAAAATACACTATGATGAACACCGAAAAATTACGTTGAAAGGCAGTTTTTAATGAAATCTTGGATCTCCTTCTGGTTGTTTTGTAATATCCCCACTTTTGGAAATTATCACATTACGGAGTTCTATGCATACTAGAGTAGCCAGATATGGGTGACAATAAGTTTTGTAGATATTGAGGGGTTTTTTTGGGCCCAACTTTCATCGTTCATCATAGTTCATCATCAAGATCCATTCCACACAACTTGACTTTGGTTTCGTTGCATTCCAACGATTTCTGTAATTTTGGGTTATTATGGATTATATTTTAATTAAAATCACTAAGAAGGTCATATTGGGTATAATACTTGGAGAAACCTCTTATTGTAATATCTCATAATAATTGAGAGGAATATCACTATAGGATAAGATGATGATAAGTGCCTTTTAGTGGTCGGAGAAGCCATAATGAGGGATAAATAACCTTTTAGAGGTAAAATGGTTAATTAATTAATAAAGTGATTTAATTAAGGAATAATAAAATAACGTAAAAGTCACTTGGAGA
>SNQJ01S0051920.1:35795-46484 GCA_010110895.2 Picea sitchensis
AACTTGACTTAAGAAAGGAAAGGGATAAAGGAGTAAAAGATAACTCAATAGTAAAATAGAAGATTAACCCTGGGAGTTAACCTAACTCAACAGAGAATTAGAAGGAAAAGTATAAGTAAGAGGCTGGGATGCACCTATTACTCATTATGGTTTTGGATTAGCATTTTTTATTGCTCTTGAGCATTTAGTTTGGGGGTTTTGCGATACAAACCATTGGGAGAAACTCATTGGTGAAATATCCACTCACCTTGTTCCACAGCTTGGTCTTAGGGATGAAAGACTCTTCCACACCATTCTAGTCTCAGGGCTAGTTTATCGAGGGAGGTTTGATCCAGCTTATCCTGAGGGCCTAGGGCCATTCCAACAATTGGGTTTTGTTTGCAGCGATAGGACCATCCGTTTGATGGATTTTTTGGAGGGTTATCATCATTCTACATTTGTCTGCAGATCGGGACGTCTTGGAGACATAAGGGACGTCCTATAATTCAGTAAAACTCAGATCTAGGGAGATCTGCTTGAGATCTGAGTCCGAAAATTCTCCCACAGGATTATTATAGCCCGATCTATATTCTTGGAGAGTGTCAGAGAATTTGGAGGACTCCTTCATTAGGGTTGAACTAGCTAGGGTTTCAGTCATCCAGTGGGGCACCCCATTCAGTGGGAAATTCAGATCTACAGAGATTGAGAGGGAGCTTGGAGATTCAGGCACCTGGGTTATTCTTATCATCGCCCGATCTATATTCTTGGAGATTTTTAGAGAATTTGGAGGCCACCTTCATTAGGGCCAAACCAACTAGGGTTTTAGTCATCCAGTGGGGCACGCCATTCAGTGGGAAATTCAGATCTGCGGAGATTGAGAGGGATCTTGGAGATTCAGGCACCTGGGTTATTCTTACCATCACCCGATCTATCAATTGGCATATTTCTTAGGGTGATTGGACACATTGGGCAGCATGGCCGAGTTATTGAGGGTTTCAGCCTTCTATTGGAGCATGGCATTCTTCAGCTGGAGAGTTTGGGATTCAGATCTACTTGTATTGATCTTCATTTCTTATTCAACCTTTGGAGGCAGTATTTTGTATTAGCGGGAGCATTTTTGTAGAAGCTCATATCTATTTCTTGTACGACCATCTGAGGTTTATGCCAGATCAGCCATCTATTGTATTGATCTTACATTGCTCATAATAAAAAGTTCATATCTTTGCTTTTACTTCTACATCTTGAATATATTGTGATCTCCATGTGTTGATGAATCTTGTATGCACTTAATAACTCAATAAATTAGTAGTAGTTAGTGATTCCAAGAAAGATTTTGGCTTGGGATCATTACAAGAAGGAACAATAAAGAAGATAACTCAGTAAGAGTTCTAGAGAAGAAGAAAGATGTTTCAAAGATCAGATGCTACAACTGTCAAAATTTTGGACACTTTTCCTACGACTGTCCTCAAGGAAAAGGGAAAAGAAATCAAAAAGCACATGTGGCAGAGGAAGAGGAATCTCCTCCCTCAAAGAAATCTTTAGAAGAAATTAAGGATTATGAACTTTAAGTTGAAGATAGTTGATAGCAAAATGGTGGAGTCCATGGATCCTCCCCACACAAAAGCAAAAGATAAGTATTCATGTTTATTTTTAGTATCTTGTTTACTTTAATACTTTATCATTACAAGTTAGATTTTTGTGAGAATGTGAATTAACCTTGTTTTATTTCAATGTCTATGCATACTTTTGAAGGACTTATCAAAGAAAAGGATAAAGAGATAAAATATTTGTTTCATGTATGATCACTCATGAGAGTGACAAAGAAAGCATATTGTAAGTAAACAAGTCTCAAAAGAAAGAACTTATGCCATGACTTTCAAAAGTTAGAAAACACAAGAAGGACATATGATATGGTGACAGTCAGTAAAGACCAAACAATATCCAATACTTATATAGGAGTTGGAGACTCCTAAAGATGCAGATCCAAAATATTCAAGATGAAGAAAAGGATGGATACTCAGATATAGTGGATGAGATGCAGGTAACTACAGGTTGCTCCAATACCATTCTTATAGATGCAGAGGGAGCAGGTTGATCCAGTATGAAGACAGAAAAAAGAAATATTCGAACTCAAGAAGGCACCGGGGATATTACAAAAGAAAACTTCAAGGATGATGACTACAAGCTATTAGCTTGGTGCAAGAGGGAGTCATGTCTTTGAGTTTGAAATATCGTGATTTGATGTAGTTAGAAAAGTAGATGGATGGTGCCCAGATATTTTGATCAAGATGAAAGCTATCCAGTAGATGGATGGTGCCCATCAGATGGGTAGCATGGTATTATACCATTGAAAGATTTTGGACCATAAGATATTTTTTTAGATACCATAGCTAGAACTGCGTAGAGAAGGAAGAGACCTTTGTAGAGAAGGAATGAGCAATCCCATAGGTAGACTTCATAGAGAAGGAAGAGACCTTCATAGATAATGGGAATGAGAAATTTTCCAAGGTTGGCCTCTATCCAAGTGTTGAGTTTTGGAGACTCTAGGGACATGCTAGAATACCCTCATAGAGAGGGGTGTGACCACCCTCGTAGAGAGGAATGTGGATGTTTCTCCAAGGTCTAGCACGTAGATACTCTCCTCTAGCCAAGGATTGATTAGCCTGGAAGACAAACCTTTACCATGTGTAATGGTTAGTTGGCTATTGAGGTTTGTGTTTTGATCCTGCGCAGATCATGGAAAGGGAGTCTAGTCTTGCCTAGGCTATCATCTTAGCTTCTCTATTTCATGTGGGATGACTAGGAGTGAAGCTATGGTAGTAGTCTTCCCCAGTGGATGGGTGAGATATATGACCACAAGAGAAGGGAGAACATAAAAGAAAAGGCAAAAATCATAGGATATCTTCTGTGTGAAGATAAGAGAGAAGTATCTTCTGTGTGAAGACGAAAGAAGGAAAGAGTATCTTCTACACGAAGATAAAGAGAACAAAATTTTTGATGATTTATAGATATGCCAGTCAATGATCATGATGTCAGATGACCAAGTGGATGCCTCCAGTTATCCAGTTGATGATGTTACCTAGTTGATGATGTTACTTAGTTGATGATGTTATCCAGTTGATGTTGTTATCTAGTTGATGATGTTTCCCAGTTGATGATGTTATCCAGTGGATGTTGCTACCTAGTTTATGTCAACATCCAGTGACCTATGAAAAGATAAAGAATATCCTTCTTGTTAAGAGGGAGTTTTAAAATATTTTGTAACTGCAAAGAATATTCTTATCCCCTTTTGTGGATAAAGATAAAATATATTTATTATTGATTAGATCAATCCCCTTTCGTGGATTGATCATGTCAGGTATTGTAATTGACCAAATCCCCTTTTGTGGATTGGTCAAAACCTAATTGTAAAATGATAAATAATAAGTCGTCCCTAGAATATATTAAAGGTGGTTATAACCACATAGAAGAAGAAGTCGGCCCTGTCAGTGAAGAGACACTTATAAACATGCCAGAATTGTATAAATAAGAGAGGTCAGTGCCTCATTTGAACACACACTCAGCTCACTCATCTAGTGCGGAAGGATTGAAGGAAGCTACAGTTACCGATTGTCGGAACAAGGAGGAGATAGAGGCGTGTTTCTCAGTGTTGGATATTCTCTATTGTCTGGTTCATTATCTTGGCATTGTATTGACTATCTATATTAAGAAAGTTTTGGCTGGGTTTTCTTCCCCTTGAGGGTTTCCCAAGATAAATGATTGTGTACTCTTGTGATTGTGTTTCTCTCAGTGATATCGTCTATGCTATTGTTATCTACTAAATTGATTGTAACCTAATAATAGTAGAAAATTTAACATGAGTGTTATGGGGGAATCATAACATGTTATTTTAAGAAACTCCATATCCCTTTAATCAATTAAACAATTAGGAGAGGCCAATACTTATTAGTTTTATTTTTAGAAAACTAAAACACAATATTGAATAAGTAATAGACCCATACATGCCCACATTATTGTAACATTAGGATAGTGATATAATTTAAACATATAAAATTGCATACCTCTAGAAGCAATAGAATCATCCGATAGCAGCGACACACAATGAGGAAATAAAAAATTTCAAAGTGATCAAAATTGAAATCTAGAGGTAGATGGAGATGAATTAGGTTAAGGTGCATTAGGAAAACCAAGAATTAGTCCCAATACTTCTGTTAGGACCCTATAATTTATAGGGAAATCAATATTCTAACAGTTATCTATTTTAGGCGTTACGTTATTGCTCACGACGCACAACAAAGATGTAAAAACGGCAGAAATCTCTCAATTCACCTCAGTTGTTATCACACAGAGTTTTTGTTTTCGGTCGCTAAAGAGTAGAGTCTGAAGTTATGTTAGCTACAGAAAGAGAGAGCTTTCGGTTGCTTAGAAATCAATTTTTGTGTAACCCTAGTGACCAAAAGCTTGTAGCTACATTAAAAAATGTCTCTCTGATCTTCATATTCATCATCTTGTCCTTTGTATTTCTATCATTTCTAGGGCGTTTTGGAATTATTCCGATTTTTCTAGCCCGTGGACACATCATGGGGTGGTTTCTTTCATTTTCAATGCATTTAATGGTTTTCGATCTTCTGCACTAAATTTGGGTTTTGTTTTATGTGTTTTTGATCGAAACTTATCCCAAAGGCCAAGTTTACACTCCCGCTCCACACTGCAACACTTGCACAAGACCACAACATGATCTTAGTAAGAACCTAGTGAGCCACGAAGGGAAAATTTTCCACTAAGTCTACGTGCCAAGTGACAAGCCCCATCATCATAGCCTCTAGCTCATCATCTATATGGTATGGACACAACATCGTATATAACATCATAAAATGCATTTGTGGGATACATGTGGATAAAATCGCAAGAATAAAAATGACACACATGCAAGAAAGTGCTGCATAAGCACAACTTGTTGTTTCTTTCAGTTTTTACATGGAGATCTCTATCCCCTATTGTGCCTTCATGTAGACATCATTCATGGATTCAACCTGGGAGACGTCTGGCAATTAGAAGATTCAGTGGTTTACTCCATTAAACGTCCAGGTAACAACTCCAGTTTGCCATTGAATGAACAATTGATCAGCACCCCTGGGGGTGTATCAAAATTATCAGTTAGAGAAGAATTAGAGGTTTTGTGTGTCGATTGAAAGATCCATTTTCATCATTTGGGAGGTGGACTAGTGGCAACTTATTCCTTATCTAACACCATTATTTGCGCAGGTTCCATGCATTTTCACCTTTATCTTAGTGTTCTTTCTTCCTTATTGTGGTGCTTTGCCAGAGGTCGACATGATATGCTGGGTGTATGAGATCATGGAACCCACCATTGAAACATCATCTGCAAGATATCTCCAGTAGCAGACCAGTTCACAAGACACTCGACGGAGACAACCAGAATCGCATGAATCTTGCCCAGATTTCTGTTACACACTGCCAAATCATTTCTCATGACTCCTAGTCAGATTTATGGATGATTCTCATCTATTTCACACTGTAAGATAGTTGTTTCTTATTGAAAAACTCATTAAAGAGATAAATCCTAATTTGAGGGATTTGGTTGTAACGCTCTCAATTTTATGTTTGGATAGAGGACACTTGTCTTTTTTCTGGGGTGTTCTTTGTATTTCGAATTTTATCTGAGTGATTCAAGGTGAGGGTGAAAAGACATATATTATTATATTTTCTTGAGGAAGAGGGGGTCGACTTGGGAGGAAATGGATTTTTTTGCTAGACTATGGTCCTTGACATTCCAGAAAGTTTTTTCTGTAATCTCAAAATGATCGATCAATAATAGGAAAGTTGTTGGCAGGATTCTTGTGTGGAGGTGTTGGTGGAATTTCCTTTTCTCTGTTAAGTGTTTTTCCAGTTATCATTTCATTTGTTTTCAAATTATTTTTGTCAAGGGAGAAATTATGGAGCAGAATTTATTGGAGATTACTCTGCATCTATTCTTTGATAATCTTTATGTTTCTCTTCTAAAAACTCAGTTTAGGAGTTCTTAAATGCTCCTTTGCTTGGGTTTTTTCTCCCTTATTTCTCCCTTATTCGATAGCATTAAAACTTAATTCAATCCAACATTTCCACTACCTTGCCCTGTGTAGGAGATTTGTCTAGATCCGAGAGTGGGTCATATATATAAGTGTAAACCCCATTTTCCCAATGGCCCTCCTGTTTGTCCCAACCCAACCATTTAAAAACCAAAAAAATTGATCCCTCATAACTAGCCTAATATCCTATTCCAAACCAAGTTAAAACAGACAAAGAGAGCCCTCTCTGAGTCTTGGAGGGCTAGATCTAATATTCCAAGTGGTTGAAATAGTTACCTTTGTCAATTTCTTCGTCAGCCGAGAAATTAGAGAGTGATAACATTTTGGCGACTGTAATGGGGAAACTTTCTCCAAAAATGCATTTCAAGTTTCAATTTTGAGTTCTAATGGTGAACAGAAGCCAAAAAAAGGAAGGTTGTACCATTCATATGGAGAAATCCATTGTTCAAGATCCTGAGATTCAAAGTTCAGAGAAACTTCACTACCAAAGAATCCAAATTTCAAAGCATTGATGGTGATCCAAGATGACGGGGTATGTGGCAAACACTCTATCTAGTGAACTATTGAAAACTTTGAGGGTCGAGTTAGCAAAATTTCATATTGATGAGATTTTCTCAAAAGTAGTGTTTCTTTGCTTAAAATCCAATCGATTCACACTTGAAGGTAAAAGTTGTTTTCTTGGTTTAGCTGCTGAAAGATTAAAAAAGGAATTTGAACTATTAGATGTTGGATTTGATTCATATGATTTCTAAGATCCTAAACGATTCTTGGAAAGTATTCCTCCTCTAGAAAGAGAAGAAATTGTTATACCATTTGATTTGTAGATAGAGGAAGGATATGGTTGTGAGCTTGATTTTGTAGAGATGGAATCAAGGATCGAACTTGATGAAGAAATTGAAGAGGGTATCTAGGATCAACTTGTCATCGAGAGCATAAAAGGTATATCAATAAATTATGAATTTATCGATCCTGTAGCTGATTATATGAAGGATATTTCCAGTTGCGTTGTGCACATCCATCTGTAGTTTCCATTACACTGCAAACCTTGGGTTTTTTGGATAGAAGGACAAATTGTTTCTCTAATGTTTTTAATAAGAAGTCAAGAAGTCAATGTATATAATCAATTGCTTGACTGGATGCACTAGCACTATTGTATCGTTTAGAACAACAAAATTATCAATATATTAGAGTAGGTAGGAGTGTGCCAATAAGCTCAACAGGATGAGCACTTCTTTCAAATCAATTTTTCATAGTTTTATTTTCAGGCTGGTTTGCAGCCCTCAGATTTGAAACAAGTACAAGAAATGGGTACAGGATTTCATATTACAGTCTGGGGACAGCCCAATGATCAGCTGGTCTGCGAAACTCAATTTTTTATGAATTCTTGACACCTCCCAAGGAGTTTCCATCCCCATATGGAGCCTATGTTAGGACACTATAATTTATAGGGAAATCAATATTCTAACTATTATCTATTCTAGGCATTATGCTATTGCTCAAGACACACAACAAAGATGTAAAAGCGACAGAAATATCTCAATTCAACTCAACTGTTATCACACAAGAGTTTTTGTTTTTGGTCGCTAAAGAGTAGAGTCTCATGTTATGTTAGCTACCGAAAGAGAGAGCTTTTGATCGCTTAGAACCCGATTTTTGTGTACCCCTAGTGACCGAAAGCTTGTAGCTAGATTAAAAACTGGCTCTCTGATCTTCATATTCATCATCCTGGCCTATGTATTTCTGTCATTTCTTAGATGTTATGGAATTTTTTCGAGTTTTCTAGCCCCTGGACACATCATGGGGAAGATTCTTTAGTTTTCAATGCATTTTATGGTTTTTGAGCTTCTACACTAAATTTGGGTTATGTTTTATGTGTTTTTCATAAAAAATTAGCCCAGAGGCCAACTTTACGCTCTCACTTTGAGCTCCAGTACCTACACAAGACCACAACATGATCTTAGTAAGCACCTAGCGAGCCTCACAGGGCCAAACTTCCACTAAATCTATGGGCCAAGTGCCAAGCCCCATCATCATAGCCTATGGCTCATCATCTATATAGTATGGATGCAACACCATATATAACATCATAAAATGTGTTTGTGGGATGCATGTGGATAAAATCCCAGGAATAAAAATGAGACACACCGAGGAAAATGTTGTATAAGAACCACTTGTCGTTTCTTCCAGTTTTTGCATCGATATCTTCATCACCTATAATGCTTGCATGCAGACATCATTCAGCGATTCATCTTGGGAGATGTATGGTAGTCGGAAGATTGAGTGTTTTATTCCATTAAATGCACAGGTAACAACTTTGGTTTGCCATTGAACGAGCAATTGATCAGTTCCCCTTCGGGTGGAATAGAATTATCAGTTATAGAAGAATCAAAGGTTCTGTGTGTCGATTGAAAGATCCATTTTCATGATTTGGTAGGTGGACTAGTGGCAACTTATTCCTTATCTAACACCATTATTTTCCCAGGTTCCATGCATTTTCACCTTTATCTCAGCGTTCTTTCTTACTTATCGTGGTGCTTTTCCATAGGTTGACATGATATGTTGGGTGTATGAGATCATGAAACCCGCCATCGGTACATCATCTGTAAGATATCTCTAGCAATAGACCAGTTCACAAGATACTCAATGGAGACAACCAGAATCACATGAATCTCACCCAGATTTATGTTACACACTGCAAGATCATTTCTCAGGACTCCTAGTCATATTTAGGGATGATTTTCATCTATTTCACACTGGAATATAGTTATTTCTTATTGTAAAACTCATCAAAGAGATAAATCATAATTTGAGGAATTTGGTTGTAACACTCCTGATTTTATGTTTAGATACTGGACACTTGTCTTTTTCTTGGGGATTTTTTGTATTTCAAATTTTCTCTGAGTGATTCGACGTGAGGGTGAAAAGACATATATTATTGTATTTTCTTGAGGAATAGGTGGTCGACCTGGGAGGAAGTGGATTTCTTTTGCTGGACCATGGGCCTTTCCATTCAAGAAAGTTTTTTCTGTAATCTTGAAATGATCTATCAGTAATAGGCAAGTTGTTGACATGATTCTTGTGCAGAGGTGTTGGTGGAATTTCCTTTTCTCTGTTAAGTGTTTTTCTAGTTATCATTTCATTTGTTTTCAAATTCTTATTTTCAAAGGATAAATTATAAAGTAGAATTTATTGGAGAAATACTTTGCATCTGTTCTTTGATAATCTTTATGTATCTCTTCTAAAAAATTAGTTTAGGAATTCTTAAATGCTCCTTTGCTTAGATTTTTTCTCCCCTATTTCTCCCTCATTCGACACCATTAAAACTTAATTCAATCCAACATTTCCACTACCTTTCCCAATGTAAGAGATTTGTTTAGATCTGAGAGTGAGTCATATATTTAAGTGCAGACCCCATTTTCCCAATGGCCCTCCTGGTTGTCGCAACCCAAGCATTTAAAAACCAAAAAACTCGATCCCTCATAACTAGCCTAATATCCTATTCCAAACCAAGTTAAAAAAACACAAAGAGAGCCCTCTCTGAGTCTTGGTGGGCTATATCCAAGATGCCAAGCTGTTGAAACAGTTACCTCCATCAATTTCTTCTTCAGCCGAGAAATTAAAGAGTGATAACAATTTCATATAAAATTTTAGTGCAACTTTAATTTCAACAGGTGTTGGCACTAAAACTAGAGCTGCGACTAGCATTGTAACTGGTGTTGCAACTCGCACAAAGAAATTGGCATGAGCTAGCTAGCATGGAGGAATTGACACAAAGGAGATACAATGATATTAATAGAGAGATATGGATGTACCTTTCAGTGGTTAGATTATTTTGAATATGGTGTGGGCCCACAACCTCTCATCTTATTGTGCTTATTTAACCATAGACAATATCACAATATTGTCACCCAACTGTAGGCACACAACCACCCTCGAGCACTGTAACCTTTGACATATAGAATGATTTTTGAAGAAGCACTGGAACCAAAAGATAAAAATTCGAAAGAGAGCACACCTTTCTCCAAAGGTATTTTATCAAGTAGAAAGTCCCAAACCATGGACCAAGACCAGTACCTAGCTGCAGTCATTGCAACAACACTCTTCCTCTAGATTTGTGCACCACTTTCTTGAGTGTGAGTGTCTTTCCAAATGAGCTCAAGAGCCTTCTATTTGTACTAATATTTCCTTGTGAATAGGTGTATCTTCAAGTAGGGTCAACCTGTCATTTTATGCATATAATACTTCAATTTTACTTATTCTACTGAGCCGACTTGTCTTCCAGGGTTTTCACACATCTTTTTTGGTTTTATCTTGCTTCTAAAATATTCTATTCTAGTCAAATGTTTATCCATGGAGCTTAATACTTCTCGTAGCTACCAAAAGATAAACACATATCCCTCTCTCTATATATATCCATATATCTCTCCACCCTTCCCTCTCCCTCTCTCTATCCCTCTCCTTCTCACCCTCTTTCTTATCTCAAACTCCCCACCCCTCTCTCCCTCCTTCTCCCTCTCCCGCTCTCTTTATCCCTCTCTTATGTTTGAATCTCTCTCCCCCTCCTATGTCTCTCTCTCCTCATCCCTCTCTCTCCCTCTCTATTCTCTCCCTCTCTCCC
>SNQJ01S0051920.1:47016-65407 GCA_010110895.2 Picea sitchensis
CCAACTTGGTGCGCAATATATGGAAGATACTTGTGAAATATGGCACTGCTTGGTCTCTTTCTTGTCGTAGTGCGGTCCATTTGGTATACAGGTCGTCATAACTTCCGACAGGGTAGTATTGTTCCTTAATACCATCCTTGAAGGATTCCCAGGTAGCCATGACTAAAAATAATGAGGTTTACTCTATTTAATTTTGCTCACAGAAATCTTCCCACCAATCTTTGACATGGGGAATGACTTTGAGGAGCGCAAAAGTAATCTTTTATTTATTCAAAAATTTATGGACAGAAAAATACCCTTCTAGTAGATTCAACCACTTGTCTACTGCATCTGTGTCTATCTGACCTTCAAATATAGAAATATCGAATTTTTTTTGTACCTTGAAGGGGGAGATGCCTCCGTTCAAATAATATGCATCCCCTGTTGGTAGCCGCCAAAGGATTTGCATGAAACTATCCATCATCTCATTCCTCTATTGCGTGAGGACTTCCTCAATCAATAGTTTGAAAGGATCTCCTTTCCCATCATCTTTCTTTTCTCCTGCCATGGGAGGTCTCTTGGGCATGCGAGAGCTTATTTCCTTAAGAGAAACAAGCTCGAGACCCAACTCTTTGTACTCCAACCTCGTTGGGGACATGGATTAAGACGACAAGGAGAAAACCTCTCTGATACCACTGATATGGATTTTATGAGTAGAACGGAATGAATACAGATTATTAATAGGTTCTTAACAAAAAATAACATAGATATAGTAAAAATTATTTTCTATTCAATAACGAAATAAGTTGAAATTGTAAAATGCAACGGAAACAAGCTTGCTGGAATGGTGGCGACTTATCTCTGAGAAGAGATGTGATGACAGTGTGCATTTGAAAGAAGAAGATTGCAATGAGGCTCTGAAGGCCCTTTTAAAATAAGCCAGAATGCCAAAAACCCTAGACATCCAAAAACCTAAACCTAGGAGATGAAGCGCCAAAAGTCATGTGGACCTCGTTTGGGTAAGTTAGTACATCAACTTCCCGGCATCGTAACTTTTGCATACAATCTCCATTTTAGGCATGTGATAGCCTATTGGAAAGGTATCGTCGAGGATATTCATTTTCGGGGCTCAATCATACCTTCATCTATAGTTGAGGAGTTTGATCCTGAAAAAACTTCATTTAGGCCCTAAAAATGGCCCCTAAAGTTAAAATTGCTAAAAATAGTAAATTGCCAAAATTGTCAGAAACCTGTTTTGAGCCAGTTGGAAAAGGTGGGTGGCCACTGATATCCATATCGATCATGGAGGGATAGATCCAAGATTCCAAGCGATTGAAACAGTTACCTCTGTCAATTTCTTCTTCAGCCGAGAAATTACAGAGTGATAACAATTTCATATAGACTTTTAGTGCAACTTTAATTTCAATAGGTGTTGGCACTAAAACTATAGTTGAAACTAGCACTGTAACTGGTGTTGCAACTAGCACAAAACAATTGGCATGAACTAGATGGCACAAAGGAATTGACACGAAGGAACTAGAACAAATGAAGTGGAACTAAGTAACTAACATGAAGGAACTCGAACTATAATTGTAATTATGCTACAATGATCTTAACAGAGAGATATGGATCTACGTTTCAGTGTTTAGATTATTCTAAATATGGTGTGGGCCCATAACCTGTCAGAATATTGTGCTTGTTTAACCATACACAATATCACAATATTTTCACCCAACCGTAGGCACACAACCACCCTTGAGCACTGTAACCTTTGACAGATAGAATGATTTTTGAAGAAGCACTAGAACCAAAGGATAAAAATTCAAAAGAGAGAACACCTTTCTCCAAAGGTATTTTATCAAGTATAAAGTCCCAAACAATGGACAAAGACCAGTACTTAGTTGCGGTCATTGCAACAACACACCTCCTCTAGATTTGTGCACCACTTTCTTGAGTGTGAGTGTGTTTCCAAATGAGCTCAAGAGCCTTCTATTTGTACTAATATTTCCATGTGAATATGTGTCTCTTCAAGTAGGGTCGACCTGTCATTTTATGCATATAATACTTCAATATTAATTATTCTACTGAGCCAACTTGTCTTCCATGGTTTTCACACATCTTTTTAGGTTTTATGTTACTTCTAAAATATTCTATTCTAGTCAAATGTTTATCCATGGAGCTTAATACTTCTTGCAGCTACCAAAAGATAAACACATATCACTATATATATATCCATATATCTCTCCACCCCTCCCTCTCCCTCTCTCTATCCATCTCCTTCTCACCCTCTCTCTTATGCTCCCTCTCTACGCTCCAACACCGAAATAAGACCAAAACATGATCTTAGTAAGCACCTAGCGACCCACATAGGGCCAAAGTTCCACTAAGTCTATGGGCCAAGCACCAAGCCCCACCATCATAGCCTATGGATCATCATCTATATAGTATGGATGCAACACCATATATAACATCATAAAATGTGTTTGTGGGACACATGTGGATAAAATCCCAGGAATAAAAATGACACCACAAAGGAAAATGATGTCTAAGCACCATTTGTCGTTTCTTTCGGATTTTTCATGGAGATCTCTGTCACCTATCGTTCCTACATGAAAACATCAATCAGCGATTCATCCCAAGAGATGTTTGGAAGTCAGAAGATTCAATGGTTTACTCCATTAAACGGGCAGGTAACAACTCTAGTTCGTCATTGAACGAGCAATTGATCAGTGCCCCTCAGAGTGCAACAAAATTATCAGTTAGAGAAGAATCAGAGTTTCTGTGTGTCGATTGAAATATCTGTTTTCATCATTTGGGAGGTGGACTGGTGGTATCTTATTCCTTATCTAACACCATTATTTTCCCAGGTTCCACATATTTTCACCTTTATCTCAGCGTTCTTTCTTCCTTATCGTGGTTCTTTGCGAGAGGTTGACGTGATATGCTGGGTGTATGAGATCATGGAACCCACCAACGGTACATCATCTACAATATATCTCTAGCAACAGACCAGTTCACAAGACACTCGATGGAGACAACCAAAATCGCATGAATCTCATCCCGATTTCTGTTACGCACTGGCAGATCATTTCTCACCACTCCTAGTCAGAATTAGGGATGATTCTCATCTATTTCACAATGGAAGATAGTCGTTTCTTATTGTAAAACTCATCAAAGAGATAAATCCTAATTTGAGGGATTTGGTTGTAATGCTCTAGGGGGTTCTTTGTATTTTGAATTTTATCTGAGTGATTGAAGGTGAGGGTGAAAAGACATATATTATTGTATTTTATTAAGGAAGAGGGGGTCGATCTGGGAGGAATTGGATTACTATTCCTGAAAGTGTAATAGATGGGAGGTGGGATAAATAAAAAATTAAGTAAAAATATATGGGAAGTGGGTCAAGTAGTTGATAAATGAACCCTAAATTTCCAATACCTAGAGCCATGGGAAAGTAGGTAACTTGGAACTAAAGAGAGAGTTCACTCTAGGGGCAATCAACAACCTGGAAAAGAGACGAGATCAAAAGGGAATTATGCCTCTGTAAGTAATTCTTCTGCCCGACGAGGCCTCGGAGACAACATTACGTCATTGATGCCTCTGTATTTTCTTCCGAGATAAGAATTTAGAGCTTCTATCAGATATACTAATAAACATAGGATGGCGAGGTTTTCATTGATCAGTTTTGGCTATACTCCCAAATGTCAATAAGCTTCCCTTGTCAATCCATTCAAGCTTAAAGGTTGAAAGAGGTTAGGGAAATACAATGATGGATTGACAGAAAGACTAGAAAACACACAGATAAAGACAATTATAAATAAATAAAGGATTTCTTGTTTACTCTGTTTAGTTTCTGATAAAGAAGACTCGGTTGGGTTTGGAGTTCATGCAGAACTAGGATTTCCATCTAAAAAAAATTCACAACCTAATATCAATTAAAAAAAAAAACCCCTTTATTTACCTGTTCATGAGGAATCAGTTTGCTATTTAGACAAACCAGAAAACCTAATCTAATATTTTTTTTATGTATACTTTATAGTGAAATTAAATAGATAAAGAAGACATACTGTAGATGATCTATTCTGATGGTGTTGCTTGGATTTGTTGAGTTTTCTGCTGCTAACGCATCCTAATATTCTTGAACCTGAGGCATTACACAGAGACTGCGAGGATCAAAATCCCAGCATTAGTTTCATGAGGAGATTAATAAGAAATAACTATAACAAAAAAAAATATTAGCCAAATAAACAAAAAAAAAATCAACAAAATAACATGTTCTGTCTATTTTTTTCTCCACAGCAGCATTCTCTCTATTTTGTTTTGCACGAGTCCTGAGAGTTGTTCTGTTTGGATACCCAATTCCTGTTAAAGGAGTCTTTTATTCTAGAATACCCATTTTATATTCTCACTTTCTCTTCCCCGCTTTTTGCTTTTGTTTTCATTTTCTCTACAACGATATCATTTTTTTTCTTCAACTGCTACATGTACAGACAACGTCTATCTTGTATTATGTTTAAACGGTAATAAATATTGATATCTTCTTCATATTATGTTTGAATTTCCATAAAACGGTTTGTGAGGCACATTAATGCGGTCATAAAAAAGCTGTAGGGAGGAGCGGTATTAGAAAAGCTTAGGGAGGGACAGTCATTAAAAAAGCTACGATCATAAATAATAGGAGGCACTTTAATTCAATTAAAACTCAATAATGTCAGGCACTTTGATTCACTTAAAACTTGTATTATGTTTAAATGGTAATAAATCTTAATATCTTCTTCATATTATGTTTGAATTTCCATAAAACGGTTTGTGAGGAGCGGTATTAAAAAAGCTGAAGGGAGGAGCGGTATTAAAAAAGCTGTAGGGAGGGACAGTCATTAAAAAAGATGTGATCATAAATGATCGGAGGCACTTTAATTAAGTTAAAACTCAATAATGTGAGGCACGTTAATGCAGTCATAAAAAACCTGTAGGAGGGGGCGGTAATAAAAATATGTATGGAGGGACTGTCAATTAAAACGCTGTCATAAATAAAAAAAACTCATAATAAATAGAAAACTCATAATAAATCTTAATATCTTCTTCATATTATGTTTGAATTGTCATAAAACGGTTTGTGAGGCAAGTTTAATGCAGTCATTAAAAACCTATAGGAGGGGGCGGTAATAAAAAGTTGTAGGGAGGTATCATCATTAAAAGCACTACTGTCATAAATTAAAAAAATCTACAGTAGTAAATAGAAAACTCATAATGGAATGAGTTTTCTATTATGTTTTAATAATCATAAAAATGTTAATCATTACAAAATTGTTAAATGATGATGAAAATGTTTGGCACATTGTGCAAATAGAGGGTTAGGTTCATCACAATGCGACAACAAGACTATGTCATAAAGCATAAATATGGTAATATTAAATCATATTAATGATTTTGTTAGTACACACGTGTCCTTTATATGGTCATGACATTGTAACATAGTGTTTTTTCTTATCAAACTATGGCATTAGAATAGGTTTATTAGATTTTGATATCACACCGTGGTGCTATGGTTTGTCATATAGTGATGACGAGTCTATGTGCATATCATTGCGACGTCAGAAAGTTCATTGCATTGTCACAAAGGAAAGAATTTTGTAACATAATGAGGTATGAGCATGAATGTCACATATCAAAGTGGTTTATGTTCATTACATTGCGACGTTAGAAAATGTTCATTTCATTGAAATGTAGGGCTACGTTTGTCACATTGTGACAATGGGTTCTGCACATCGCATTGTGAGAAGGCATTATATTCGTCACATTGCGATGTTTGAAAATGTTTGGCACATTGCGCAATGAGAGGGCTAGGTTCATCACAATGCGACGACAAGACTATGTCACTAGGTTCATCACAATGCGACGACAAGACTATGTCATAAAAGCATAAATATGGTAATATTAAATCATATTAATGATTTTGTTAGTACACACATGAGAGTTATAATCAAGCATATCGCTGAATCTAACGCCAATGAGGTTTGTTCTAAAACAATGTGATATAGGAGCATGATTTAAAAGTGAAAAATTGATTGCCATTAACTTAACATTATTCTCGTGAGAAGTCAAAGAGAAAATATATTTTGTTTGAAGTTGGTCTTGTAGTTTACATTGAATAGTGTGTCACCTTTAATATTTAGAGAGCAATAATTTTATACGAAATTACATAGAGATATTTGTGACATACTTATATTATTATTCCATTAACAAATACTTACATAATATAAAAATATAAATGATTTCTACTATTCCATTAAAAAATATTTTTAAAAATAAAAATATAAAAATATTCAATCTTTCTCAAGATTAAATATATTTAAATATATAAAATATCGTTAAAAATTAAATAACTATCAAAATATATTAATAACAAATAACATATTAATATACTAATACAATTCAAATGGATTAAAATAAAATATTAATACACGAATACAATAATATATTAATAAAATGGTAATACATTGTTAAAGTATTAATACATTTATATTAATGAAAATGTGTTTTATAATATTATAGAAGCAAAATTTTAAAATTGTATCAATATATTTATATTAATAAAATGTAGCTTATAATATTATATAAAATTAATTGTATGTGAAATAATATAACATATTATATAAAAATTAAAACTATAATCATAGTGAAAATTTCCTCATAATAATAATTAATTACAAGATTTATATAAAAAAATAATATTAAAAGATAAATTAGATCACTATAATTATTAATTGTATATTTATAAATTTAAAGTATATTTTGAATTTATAAAATAAATAAAGATTAAACTTTTGAAAAGATATTTTTTTAATTATTTATAATGAATATGAAACTCCTTATTCTAAAAATGAAGTTATGTTCGAACACATAAAATTAGTTATTTTAAAAATTTGGTTATGTGTGGAACACAAATTGATTATTTTGGTTAAATCTACTTTTAATATATCAAAAATTAATTATTACTAAAATATTTTATATTTATATAATATGAATGCTTTTAATTAAATATTATATTTATAACATTTAATTTATAAGAAAATTTTATATTTATAATTTTATATATTAAATTTATATAAAAATTTTAAAATATAATTAAAGTTTGCTTACTCATATTGAAGAATATATATTACCTAAAGCTTTTTTAACATAACCTAACATCATGTAAATTCGAAAGCCTGAAGTCTTTTTATTAGAATGCATAAGGCATAACAGGATCACCTACCTCCAAATCAACTTAATTATGCAAATATTGAATTTGTAAATGCAGTATACACATATAATTTCCATCCAATATTAATAAAAATAACGATTTCATAAAATAAAATAAAAAGAAAACGCGATTGAGTTTGTGTGTGATCCATTTAACGTTAGGTGGCTGATAGAGATGAGGCGGACATGTAATCTTACAATGAAGGAATGGCACTCAATAACACCACGAGCCTTACAATAATCAGGAAAATAACATGAATGTCCGTTTCATCAAGTAAAATTACCTTCTTGTAATATCGAGGGTGAGGAACCCTCCATGTGTATAAAACTAACGATTAATGAAATTAAAAAATCAATTTCTTGTTAATATAAAATTGATGGACACCCAATTCAATACAGACTTTGAGAATCCTCCTATATAAAAGCGCAAATGGAAAATATACATTGAAATGGATCGATTTACTGTAGCGAGGAATTTCGCCTATGTAAGAATTTCATTGTTGGCTCCACGTAAAGTAATCCTACATTTGTTAGCCTTAAGTCATGAACTAGCGTGATGATACTGGCCAAAAAGAAAAATTCGTTCACCGACTTCACCAGGGAGACATATCTGTATATCACCATAAAATATTGGTAATGCCATTTTCATGGCGATCTCTATACATTATTTTTGTCATGGCCCACAGGCGAAAGAAATGAAATTACTCAATCATTTATAATCCAATAAAAGGATGAAAGGTTTTCTAATCACATAGAACGGAAGACCACTCTATGAATCATTGCACACAATATCCTGTGAATCATTGCGCACAATATCTTCTGCATGTGGCGTTTGAAGTAGCACAAAGTCAAGCCAGAGTCACATGCATACGGTGCAGATTTTTGTTGTTTTGTCGGTAGGTATGAAATTTTTTTTCTTTGCGCATTTGAAGTAGTACAAAGTCAAGGAGAGACTGATCAAATATGTATGCCAAGGAGCACACAAGCAAGGGACTTTTTACGGACTGTTCAGGTTGTTCCAATTCCATGTATTATATTATTCTATTTGAATACAAAACCATACTATATTATTTTCAGGATAGTCAGGCTCAAAAACATTTGAATACAAAACCATACTATATTATTTCAGGACCGTCGGGCTTAGAAAGATCCCAGCTCAGAATATCTACATGAACTGAGTTTCAAAAACCATACTATATTATTTCAGGATGATTGGGCGTAGAAAGATTCGAGGTCAGATTATCTACATGAATGGAGTAGTGGGTAGAGGAAGCTAATGCACGATCCTTCCATAAGGCGCCATCCTTTCATTCCATAAGGCGCCATCCTTTCATACCCTGGACACCTGCCTAGTTAAATGGGAGCCGACAAACATAACTCGATATCAAAATGTAATAACTCGATATCAAACATCGGGAGAGTCTATTATCTGGAACTGCAACCTTCATGCCTTCATGAGAGTGCATCCACAAGATAATGAAATGCTCATGCAAGACTGATGTTGTCGCCTTTGAGATGAGCGCGGAGATACTGAAGAGACCTGCACATATACATTATGAAAACATTAGCGTGCAAGCGGTTGTGTGTAACATGCATGCGGCTGTCAATAAATTTTAAACATTGTAATTCTTACATACCAATGATCCGCACTGTAATACCGACTGCTTTGGCCAGAATGTTCGAGCACAGATCACACTATAATTCTTTACTGTAATCCTTCTTTTTGCTGCATGCAACAGAGTGTAATTCGCTTACTGTAATCTTTCTTTTCGTTGCATGCTACTGAGTCTAAATAAAAAACTTCGCTCAGAGAATGCGTGGCTCAGAGAATGCGTATGGGTCGCTCAGAGAATGTGTGGTGGTTCAAGTCACGCATGCATGCGGCTGTCTATTAAACGCCCTTCCCTGTGCGTGGATACATGCCGCTCTGTGTAATGCGTGGAGGTTGTGGCATTCATACATATTAATTATTGAACGTGTCAATTATATATGCTCACAGTAATTTTTTAAGTATGCTTAGATAAATGTAAAAAGTTAAACCCGTTAACGGATGTCTTTATAAATGCAAAGAAGTTATGAGCAATAAATCTGGTTCATTGATTTTGGAGGATGACTAAGAATATGCCCGCATCTTGAATGATTATCCATCAAATTAGGGTTTAAAGTTAAATAAAATTAAAAGATCATTAATTCGGCCCATTGCCAAGCCTATGGCGTAATAATCATAAAAATGTTAATCATTACAAAATTGTTAAATGATGATTAGTCATGGAAGAAAATAATTATAAAATTAATGACATAATTGTTAAACTATGATTAGTGAGACTAATTTTTGTATGGTCTAGTAGTTTTTTTTTTTTTTTAAGTTTAAATTGTGATTTAGTAATTTAATTTTGGGGAAAAAATAATTTCTGATTTAGTAGTAGTTAGGATATAAATATATTATATAAAGAAGTTTGGGTTTAGATTTAATTTTTTGGGATATAAAGTTATTTTATATGATTTAGTAGTTTTGTTTTTTAAGTTTAAATTGAGATTTAGTAATTTTAATTTTGAGTTAATATTTAGTAGTTGGAATATAAAGATATTAAATAAATACTTTTTGGGCTTGGATTTATATTTTTGGGATATTAAGCTATCATATAAATACGAAGTAGTTTAAAAGAAGTTCTAAGTTTTTACTTTTTAATGGACTAAGAGTTTTGTCCAAATTGAGTACTAAATAAGATTTGAGCAATGCAAATTTGCGATTTGGCCAACAATTGAGTTGTCCAAGTATAATTAGAAAGCAACCAGCTTGTTTTTTTGCCTTCAAATTTATTTGAACATGAAAATACTATTCATGATAAAAGATAATTTGATAGTAACCTATAAAAGTTTAAAATAATACGTTGAAAGTAGTCTAAAGTATTTATGTGTTGACTATTTTTTCATGATATTATCCATTTAATTTTGTCCCGCCAAAAATTGTTGGATCTGTAGATTTGGGGAGCAAGATGAATCTATTTGTGCATTTAGAAATGCAATTTAAACAACAAAAATTTGTGATTTCATCAAGATTTATATTCTCACATTCTAAGTGTACAAGATGAATCAATTTGTACATTCATAAATGAAATTATAAAAAAAAAATGTAATTTCATCCAAATTTATCCTTCTAAGATTCCAAGTGCTCTAGGGGAAACACGATGAATCCATTTGTGCATTCATAAATCCAATTTAAACAACAAAAAAAAATTGATTTCATCAAGAATTATATAGTCATTCAGTAAAAAAAATAGGAACTAAATATGCACAACATACTCAAATAAAAAACATTTAAAAAAAATATATTTCCATTTTTTCCAACTATTATATTGTTTTTAAAATAATAAAATATTTTTAAAATTCATACTTTAAAATCAATAATTTATAATTAATTTTTTTTAATAATTATAAACTAACATTTTTTTTTTCATTTTTATATCATACTATATTACATTTTAAATAAATCATTGAAAATTAATTATAAAAACATTTTTTATTATATTTTATCTTATTTTAAAACATAATTATATTTCAAAAATAAATTAAACGTATTTGATTATTCTTTAATTATATTATTTTATCATTTTAAATTTTTTAATAAAATATGATCATGAATTTTGAATTTCTTTATCATAAATTAAAATGTCTTGTTTTTATTTATAAAATTAATTACAAAATAAGTTCTTTCATTTATAAAATTAATAAAATTGTTTAAACATTTTATTGTAATTAATATAGATTATTTTATCATTTTAAATTTTTTAATAAAATATGATCATGAATTTTGAATTTCTTTATCATAATTGAAAAATTATGTTTTCATTTACAAAGTTAATTGAAAAGGTTATTCTTTCATTTATAAAGTTAATAAAATTGTTAAGACATTTTGTTGTGATTAATACATATTATTTAATTATTTAGAATTTTTTAATAATATATAATCATAAATTTTAAATTCCTTTATCATAATTGAAAAAGTGGTGATTTCATTGATAAAGTTAATTAAAAAAAGTATTATTTTCATTTATAAAGTTAATAAACTTGTTAGGACATTTTATTGTGATTAATACATATGCATAGTTTTCTTAAATAATTTTTATAACATTTTTTAATTTTAAAAATATTTTTTTGATGAATATTAAAAAATTTAGTAGTTATAAAAACTACTAGTACTTAGTTTAAAAAACAATGGCCCATATACATCTAAGCTCTAGCTAACCAAATTTTAATTTAAGAAAAAAATTAATATAGTTAAAAAATATTTTAATTTTTATATAAACAATTTTATTAAAAAAAAATTACTAAAATTATTAATGTTAATTTAAAACTAACTATTAAAAATTTATTATTTTTTATTAGTTATAAAAATATTTTTCTTTTTATTTTATTTTATAGGATGGATCACTGAAAATGAAAATGTATATATTATTTAAATTTATTGCACCCATTAGTAATACTATTATTGAACTTAGTCTTACATTATTACATTTATAAAGGAATACCATACATGTACTTACAATTTATCATATATTATTTTATTTTCATGATGGAAGATTGCCTTATCATATTTTAGGGTTGTTATATTGTAAATGTCCTATTGTTGTGGATGTTTGAACTTTAAACTATAAACACCATCATTTAAAAATATTAGTAAATATTTTAGGTATATGTTTTTTCACCTTGACAACTTTTAACACTTTTCTTTGTTATAATTTTAATAGATGTTTAAACAAAGATATAGTAAATATTTTAGGTGTATGTTTTTTCACTTATCACTTTTCTTTGTTATAATTTGAATAGATTTTTAAACAAATATATGCATATTTGTTGTTAGTGATTTTGAAAATGTATCTTTTAAATGTATGTGTATTATTTTACCTAAAGAAATTGAAAATAAATAAATGTATTTTATTTAGGTAATTTTATGATGGTAAGTACCCTCGCATGGGGTTCCATGTGACCAACATGCATATAGATGACTTAATTACATATGTCTCCTCCCTGACATCCATATCTCGTAGGATGAGTGACATTCAAAGCTCATACGAGCATGCAATGAAACTCTCTCATTCTGGTTTAATAGATCCTTCAATGAAGTAGGGTTGGTAGATTCTGATGGGTATAGGACACATGCACAATGTCCCTTCATCTCCTCCGGTGCCTCTCCATTTACTCTAAGTATTATATGGTTCTTTTCGTTAGAATTTGGTTCAGTTATTTTGTTTTGGCTATGCTCTGGTTGTTCTCCTCCCCCATATGCAAGTTTTTGGCCCACTTAGAGTCTGGATTGTCTACATGAGCATGCCTCAGGAGTGATACAAGCCCAAGATATGGCCTCCTTATAACATCTTTGACATCGGGAAGAGAATGATCCGCCACTTCTCCCAAGCGCCTTCGACTTCTTTGGCCCATCGAGACAAGGGGACCCACGAGCCTTGAATGGCCATTGTGGAATAAAAAATTCCAGAAATGTTGATTATGATTATGTTGACCTCCATTCTGTACACTGTTCCAGACCCCCATGATACACCCCGCACTAGCCATTCCACCCGTGGTGCAGTCAGTATCTCAGACTGGTAAAATTTCACTATTTAGGAAGAAATCTCACCGGACAAATGCCTAATAGAGAGCCCCCTAACTCTCTCCATCGCTTTGGACCGGGACTCACACTCCACTTGTTTCCTCTCACCAGGACAATTGGACCTCATCTTTGAGATGCGCAGGGACATTCTTGAACAATTAGACCGGAATATCCTACTTAAGAGTCATCTCTACATATTGTACGACACTCTCTCGAGCTCCTAGAGTCAACAAATGGGCCCAACCTATAAACAATCGTTCATCTTTTCCCCCATCAACGAAAATAACGATGACATAGGCTTCACTGGTTCATCCACTACTTAATATTGAAAAGTGTTTTTTCCTTTTTGATTTATACACTATAATTGCCAAATTTCTGTAGGAGTTTTGATTTCCATGTTCAATATTCTCTCTTCTTTCTCAAACAATTTAGACATCGAAGCTCCCAACCCCCTGTGCAGTTTCCATTTTTTTGGCAGAACAGGTGGCAATTTTTTGCTTTGGTCTAGATAGCATATCAAGCAACCATCTATTCTAGTTTCCACTTGTCTAGTGAAATAGGTGGTGGTTATCTAGACATTGTTTCGTTATGTATGATTATGACAACATTTTGAGGAAATAAAACTTTTTTATTTACAAAAAAAAATTATGATGGTAAGTAACACATGGAGCACCTCATGGATCATGGAGGCTATGTTGGATGAGAGGATTGATCATGTTCTAAAGTTTATATGATGGAGGAGCATATTTGAATTGTGAAACATCCTTCACATTATGAGAATTATGTCTTCATTGTTGAATTACTAGGGAGAATTTGTAGGAGGAAGACTCGAAGGAACATTGGCCTCATAATTTCGTATGGTAGTTGGGATAGGGAGTAATAAAGGAACCAATGATGGTCTTTGGACCATTAAAACTGGAAACCGGTTGTTCCTTCATGCAATAAATACCCGATAATTTTGGGTTCTCTGATAGTTGTCTGCATTCTTCACTGAATTGAAGGGTCCACACCCTAAATAACTGAGTTAGATATAGATAAGTTAGATCGCAACTCGCATCCCCAGATACCTACAGAGCTAAATATATATCATAATTACACGGTTGGTATTCAAGGGTCGTTGAACGGAATTCTTCGACATCTTGATTGGGAAAGTCGAAGGAGGATAGTAATAGTTTTCATGTATGGTGTGGGCGGAATGGGGAAAACTACTCTTGCTAATGCTGTATTTTCAAACTCTAATAGTTCAAAAAAAAAAATTGTCAATTTTCCAGGGTTAGATTCTTTGATGTGGATACACAACCATGCTCTGAATCGATCAAAAGATTGCAAATGGGAATTATAAAGGATCTAATGGGAGCACACGAGCCAGTGCCAGAGATCAGAACGTCTGAGGATGGATGGCGACATATTGGCCGTATATTAGAGAAAATGCTCACTTTCATCTATATCGACAATGTTTCGAGTCAAAATAGTCTAGATCAAATTTTTCCCTTGCGGTCCGGTTTGGATAAGGCAAAGAAACTGAGGTTACTCATCACTACATGTAACAAATGTATTGGTAATGTCTTAGGAAATAAAATGTCACCTACATATCATGAGGTGAAGCCCATTAAAGATAAAGATGAAAATCACCTTGTAAGTGATATAATGGGCACACAAAACATAGACTCCTAGGTGCAAAAGGAGATAATTAAAAAAAATGTGGTAGGGTTCTGTTACTTTTTAATCTAATAGCACGATTTATAGAACAAGAACCTGACAAAGAGAAAGCCTATGAGATATTCCGGGAGGAAACTAAAAGTTGGAGTGGTCAAATATTATGTGGAAAAGAGCTTGATGAGCTTATTGGGTACAAAAGTCTACCAGAGGAGAGGATATATTTTTGTGGCTCTAAAAGAAGACACCTAAAAAGTACAATGCCTGGGGTTCGATTGTCTAAAGTTTCCTCAGAAAAAAATTTCAGAATATCCTTTCTAGAGGATCATAACTCATCCATAGAAGGGATGATCTAAATGTCCATGGTTTTATTCTCACGCATGACTTAGGTACTGATGGAATAAATATCAGTGAAAATTTATGAGAGACAATTCAGAGGCACAAGCTAAAGCTTTTGTTGAAATTAGGCTTGCTAAACTACCCTGAATCGCTGACATCTGAGCATGCATTCTCTGTGACTTTTGTTGGGTACAAGCAAGTTCCTCTCATGATCGTTCCTCATTGTTGTACATGTTTCTCCTAAGGCTTCCTTCTCACCCTCGTGTTTTTTTTTCTTGTTTTATTATTATTTGTTTTTTAACTTGACACATAGTGCATTACTCGCGGGATCCTTCTTCGTGGCTTATGCTTGATGTTTATCTTTGTAGTGAGTCATATGTTGTATTAGGTAGCTTGTGGGCTTGTCTTTAATATTTGGAGATTGCCCAATTCTTTTTTTTTTTTTTTTTGCACTGTATCTATTTTGGATGAACTGTTGAAAAGCATTATCACAACTCTTTTCTGGGACCTTCTGCTTTTCATCGTTTTATTTCTAAACATCTTGGGAAAAGATGCACTCTTTTTTTTTTCACATGCATTCTGAAAGCCCCCGTTTTTGAAATCCCCTTCAGAAAGGACTGTATTTTGTATAAAGTCTCATTTCCCTGTAGATTTGTTATTTACCATTTGTTAAAGATATAAAATATTAGTTGTATAAATATATAACATATTATATAAATGTGGTATAATAAAATACTCATACTTGTTTTACAATATTTGGAGGATGCAACTCTTATTAATTCTTAGTGTGTGCAAGTGAAGAGTCATTCTCACATATGACTAGAACTAGGGAGAGTCTCTCTTTTCTAATGAACCTACCCTCCTTCAATTCTCCTGGGAAGCATACCGACTCTCATGTTCATTCTAGGTAGTCTACTTAGGGTTATAGGTCATTTCTATTTATTTCTTTTTGAGTTGATTCAAGGGTTTTAGGCTAGAGGATGGAAGTTGTTTCAGGATCTAGTTTGCACAATTTATGAGGGTGGTAAGGCCTTAGGTTTTAGTTTTTGAAACCAGGCTTTGATACCATGTGTAGTGTCCTAACTCAATTAAATCTAAATTTTTTCATACAATTAAACATATAAGTCCTTTCTCATTGCATACGTAATTCATTGACCATCGAATAAGCATAAATATTCAGCAGAAATTAAAATTTTATCGAGATCATAAGAATTACTTAACAGAATAAAATAAATTACCTCTTCCTGATGCTAACCCCAATCTCTATTGGTCCAATGATGAAGTTGAAACTATGTCAAACACTGCCCAAAACGCTACCAGCTAGGAGCAGCATGTCCGACTCCCTAGCTCCAGGATACCGTAAGGATATCCTAGCCCTCGTGCCCCAAAACCCCAACAAACCGGTGCCCCCTACTTCTGATTCACAAAAAACCCCCAAATCCAAACTCCTCACACCAAAGATCTCCACAGAAAATCTCCCACGGGAATATATATCCTCCTCTCAAAATGCTTCCTCCTACCCTCCAAAGAATGTCTTTTCCCGTAAGACTCTTCCCATCATATTCCCCGTTCACCGACTCTCCTCCCTTCATTAATTTCCTTATCCCTTTATTTATTATCTTATCCCCCTATTTATTATCTTATCCCCTTATAGTTATTATCTTATCCCTATATTTAATATTTTATCCCCATATTTAATGTTTCTTTCCCCCGAGTATATGTAAATCTTTAATACATTAAATTATTAACCCCCTTTAATTCTTTACTCAATTGATTAATAAGTCAATTAATAATTAATTAATCATTGACACATATGGACAAATAATTAATTAGTTAATTATTATTTAATAAATAATTATTGTTTAACTAACATATTAGGACAATCTGATTATCAAACTAATTATAATTAATCATCCCTATACATCTATTTAAGTAGGGTTGTTACAGTGAGGGTGAAAAGACATATATTATAGTATTTTCTTGAGGAAGAGGCGGTCAACCTGGGAGGAAGTGGATTTATTTTGCTGGACCATGGGTCTTGCCATTCCATAAAGTTTTTTATGTAATCTTGAAATGATCGATCATTAATAGGCACTTTCTTGACACGATTCTTGTGCAGAGGTGTTGGTGGCATTTCCTTTTCTCTACTAAGTGTTTTTCCAGTTATCATTTCATTTTTTTTCAAGTTCTTATTTTCAAAGGATAAATTATAGAGCAAAATTTATTGGAGAAATACTCTGCATTTGTTCTTTGATAATCTTTATGTATCTCTTCTAAAAACTCAGTTTAGGAATTCTTAAATGCTCCTTTGCTTGGATTTTTTCTCCCATATTTCTCCCTCATTCGACACCATTAAAACTTAATTCAATCAAACATTTCCACTACCTTTCCTAGTGTAGGAGATTTTTCTAGATCTGAGAGTGAGTCATATATTTAAGCGTAGACCCCATTTTCCCAATGGCCCTCCTGGTTGTCCCAACCCAACCATTTAAAAACCAAAAAACCCAATCCCTCATAACTAGCCTAATATCCTATTCCAAACCAAGTTAAAAAACAAAAAGAGAGCTCTCTCTAAGTCTTGGAGGGATAGATCCAAGATTCCAAGCGGTTGAAATAGTTACCTCCATCAATTTCTTCTTCAGCAGAGAAATTAAAGAGTGATAACAATTTCCTATAAAATTTTAGTGCAACTTCAATTCCAACACGTGTTGGCACTAAAACTAGAGATGGAACTAGCATTGTAACTGGTGTTGCAACTGGCACAATGAAATTGGCACGAACCAGCTAGCACGGAGGAATTGACACAAAGGAACTAGAATGAATGAAGTGGAACTAAGGAACTAACATGAAGGAATTCGAACTATAACTGCAATTATGATACAATGATCTTAACAGAGAGATATGGATCTACCTTTCAATGGTTAGATTATTCTGAATATGGTGTGGGCCCATAACCAGTCAGAATATTGTGCTTGTTTAACCATAGACAATATCACAATATTGTCACCCAATCATAGGCACACAACCATCCTTGAGCACCATAACCTTTGATAGATAGAATGATTTTTGAAGAAGCACTAGAACCAAAGGATAAAATTCTAAAGAGAGAAGACCTTTCTCCAAAGGTATTTTATCAAGTAGAAAGTCCCAAACCATGGGCCAAGACTAGTACCTAGCTACAATCATTGAAACAACACTCTTCCTCTAGATTTGTGCACCACTTTCTTGAGTGTGAGTGTGTTTCCAAATGAGCTCAAGAGCCTTCTATTTGTACTAATATTTCCATGTGAATAGGTTTCTCTTCAAGTAGGGTCAACCTATCATTTTATGCATATAATACTTCAATATTAGTTATTCTACTAAGATGACTTGTCTTCCATGGTTTTCACACATCTTTTTAGGTTTTATCTTTCTTCTGAAATATTCTATTCTAGTCAAATGTTTATCCATGGAGCTTAATACTTCTCGTAGCTTCCAAAAGACAAATACATATCCCTCTCTCTATATATATCCATATATCTCTCCACCCTTCCCTCTCCCTCTCTCTATCCCTTTCCTTGTCAC
>SNQJ01S0051920.1:65417-81930 GCA_010110895.2 Picea sitchensis
ATTATTCCTTAATTATATTATTTTATCATTTAGATTTTTTTAATAAAATATGATCATGAATTTTGAACTTTTTTATCATAAATTAAAATGTCTTGTTTTTAGTTATAAATTTAATAAATTAAAATGTCTTGTTTTTAGTTATAAATTTAATTGAAAAATAGGTTCTTTCATTTATAAAGTTAATAAAGTTGTTAAAACATTTTATTGTAATTAATACAAATTATTTTATCATTTTAAACTTTTTAATAAAATATGATTATGAATTTTGAATTTCTTTATCACAATTTAAAAACCATGTTTTCACTTATAAAGTTAATTGAAAAGGTTATTCTTTCATTTATAAAGTTAATAAAGTTGTTAGGACCCTTTATCATAATTAAAAAAGTGGTGATTTCATTGATAAAGCTAATTGAAAAAAGTAGTATTTTCATTTATAAAAATAATAAACTTGTTAAAACATTTTATTGTGATTAATACATATGTATACTTTTCTTAAATAATCTTTATAACATTTTTCAATTTTAAAAATAATTATTTGATAAAGATTAAGAATTTAGTAGTTATAAAAACTACTAGTATTTAGTTTAAGAAACAATGACTTAGATACATCTAAGCTTTAGCTAACCAAATTTTATTTTAAGAAAAAAATTAATATAATTAAAAAATATTTTAATTTTTATATAAACAATTTTATTAAAAAACAATTATTGAAATTATTAATGTTAATTAAAAACTAAAAATCAAAATTTTATTATTTTTATTAGTTATAAAATTATCTTTCTTGTTAACTCATTTTAAAAGATGGATCACTCAAAATGAAAATGGATATATTATTTAAATTTATTGCACCCATTATTAATACTATTATTAAACTTAGTCTTACATTATTGCATTTATAAAGGAACAACATACATGTACTTACAATTTATTACATATTATTTTATTTTCATAATGGAAGATTGCATGATCATATTTTAAGGTTGTTATATTGTAAATGTCCTATTGTTGTGGATGTTTCAACTTTAAACTATAAACACCATCATTTAAAAATATTAGTAAATATTTTAGGTATATGTTTTTTCACCTTGATGACTTTTAGCACTTTTCTTTGTTATAATTTTAATAGATGTCTAAACAAAGATACAATAAATATGTTAGGTATAGGTTTTTTAAGTGACTTTTAGCACTTTTCTTTGTTATAATTTTAATATATTTTTAAACAAATATATGCATATTTGTTGTTAGTCATTTTGAAAATGTATCTTTTAAATGTATGCGTATTATTTTACATAAAGAAATTGAAAATAAATAAATATATTTGATTTAGGTAATTTTATGATGGTAAGTACCCTCACATGGGGTGCCAAGTCACCAACATGCAAATAGATGACTTAGTTACATATGTCTCCTCCCTTACATCCATATCTTGTAGGATGGGTGACATTCAAAGCTCATACGAGCATGCAATGAAACTCTCTCATTATGGTTTAATAGATCCTTCAATGAAGTAGGTTTGGTAGACTGTGATGGGTACATGACACATGCACAAGGTCCCTTCATCTCCTTCGGTGCCTCTCCATTTACTCTAGGTTTGTTATGGTTATTTTCATTCGAATATGGTTCAATTCTTTTGTTTTGGCTATGCTCCAGTTGTTCTCCTCCCCCATATGCAAGTTTTTGGCCCTCTTAGAGTCTAGATTGTCTACATTAGCATGCCTCAGGAGTGAGACAAGCGCAAGATATGGCCCCCTTATAACATATTCGACTTCGGGAAAAGAATGATCTGCCACTTCTCCCAAGCGCCTACAAATTCTTTGGCCCATCCAGAAAAGGGAACCCACGAGCCTCGAATGGCCATTGTGAAATAAGAAATTCCAACAACATCGATTATCATTATGTCGACCTCCCTTTTGTACAATGTTCCAGACCCCCATGATCCAAAGTATTTTAAATTTATTTAATACTTTATCATTACAAGTTATATTTTTGTGAGAATGTGAATTAACCTCCTTTTTTTTCAATGTCTATGTAGACTTATGAAGGAATTATCAAAGAAAAGGATAAAGAGATAAAATATTTATTTCAGGTATGATCACTCATGAGAGTGACAAAGAAAGCATATTGTACTTATCAAAAGTGGCAGTCAGTAAAGACCAAACAATATCTAGTACTTATATAGGAGCAAGAGGCTTCTAAAGATGCAGATTAGAAATATTCAAGATGAAGAAAACGATGGATACTCGGATATAGTGGATGAGATGCAGTTAACTACAGGTTGTTCCAGTACCATTCTTATAGATGTAGAGGGAGTAGGTTGATCTAGTACGAAGACAAAAAGAAACAAATATTCGAACTCATGAAGGCACCTAGGATATTACAGAAGAAAACTTCTAGGATGATGACTAGAAGCTATTAGCTTGATGCAAGAGGGAGCCATGTCTCTGAGTTCAAAATATCGTGATTTGATGTAGTTATAAAAGCAGATGGATGGTGCCTAGATATTTTGATGAAGATGAAAGCTACCAGGTAGATGGATGGTGCCCAACAGATGGGTAGCATGGTATTATATCATTGAAAGATTTTGGAACATAAGAGATTTTTTTAGATCCCATAGCTAGACCTTCATAGAGAACGAATGAGCAATCCCACAGGTAGACCTTCGTAGAGAAGGGGAATGAGAAATTTGCCAAGGTTGGCCTCTATCCAAGTGTTGAGTTTTGGACACTCTAGGGACATGCTAGAATACCCTCGTAGAGAGGGGTATGACCACCCTCATAGAGAGGAATGTCAATGTTTCTCCAAGGTGCAACGGGCAGATACTCTCCTCTAGCCAAGGATTGAGTAGCCTAGAACACAAACCTTGACCATGCGTAATGGTTAGTTGGCTATTGAGGTTTGTGTTGTGATCCTGCGCGGATCATGGAGAGGGAGTCTAGTCTTGCCCAGGCTATCATCTTAGCTTCTCTAGTTCATGTGGGATGACTAGGAGTGAAGCTATGGTAGTATTCCACCCCAGTGGATAGGTGAGATATATGACTACAAGAGATGGGAGAACATAAAAGGAAAGGCA
The DNA here is from genome assembly GCA_010110895.2 of Picea sitchensis. Taxonomy (NCBI): domain Eukaryota; kingdom Viridiplantae; phylum Streptophyta; class Pinopsida; order Pinales; family Pinaceae; genus Picea; species Picea sitchensis. The sequence continues at coordinate 68,488 of SNQJ01S0051920.1, forward strand.
AAACTCATAGGACATCTTCTGTAAGAAGATAAGAAAGAAGTATCTTTTGTGTGAAGACAAAAGAAGGAAAGAGTATATTTTACGCAAAGATAATTAGAACAAAACTTTCGATGATTTATAGATATGTTAGTTAGTGATCACGATGCCAGATGACCAAGTGGATGCCTTCACTTATCCAGTTAATGATGTACCCAGTTGATGATGTTACCTAGTTGATGATGTTATACAGTTAATGTTGTTATCCAATTGATGATGTTTTCCAGTTGATGATGTTATCCATTGGATGTTGCTACCTAGTTGATGTCGACATCCAATGACCTGTCAAAAGATAAAGAATATCCTTCTTGCTAAGAGGGAGTTTTAAAATATTTTGTAACTGCAAAGAATATTCTTATCCCCTTTTGTAGATAAAGATAAAATATATTTATTATTCATTATATCAATCCCCTTTTGTGGATTGATCATGTCAGGTATTGTAATTGACCAAATCCCCTTTTGTGGATTGGTCAAACCCTAATTGTAAAAGGATAAATAAGAAGTCGGCCCCATAATATATTAAAGGTGGTTATAACCACCCAGAAGAATAAGTCATCCCTGTCAGTGAAGAGACACTTCCACACATGCCAAAATTGTATAAATAAAAGAGGCCAATGCCTCATTTGAACACGCACTCAGTTGACTCATCTAGTGCGAAATTTTTGAAGGAAGCTGCATTTGCCGGTTTCTGGAAGAAGGAAGAAATAGAGGAGTGTTGCTCAGTGTTGGATATTCTCTGTTGTCTAATTCATTATCTTGGCATTGTATTGACTATCTATATTAAGGAAGTTTTGGCTAGGTTTTCTTCCCCTTGAGGGTTTCCCAGGTTAAATGCTTGTGTACTCTTTTCATTGTGTTTCTCTCAGTGATACTATCTATGCTATTGTTATCTACTAAATTGGAAGTAACCGAATAATAGCATAAACTTTAACATGAATGCTATGGGGGAATCATAAAATGTTATTTTCAGAAACTCCATATCCCTTTAATCAATAAAACAATTAGGAGAGGCCAATACTTCTTAGTTTTATATTTAGAAAACTAAAACAAAATATTGAATAAGTAACATGCCCATACATGCCCACATTCTTGTAACATTAGGATAGTGATATAATTTAAACATATAAAAGTGCATACCTTTAGAAGCAACAGAACCATCGGATAACATCGACACACAATGACGAATTCAAAAATTTCAAAGTGATCAAAATTGAAATCTAGAGGTAGATGGAGATGCATTAGGTTAAGGTGCATTAGGAAAACCAGGAATTAGTCCCAATACTTCTGTTAGGACCCTACAATTTATAGGGAAATCAATATTCTGATTGTTATCTATTTCAGGCATTATGTTATTGCTCATGACGCACAACAAAGATGTAAAAACGTTAGAGAGAGCTTTCGGTTTCTTAGAACTTGATTTTTGTGTACCTCTAGAGATCGAAAGCCTGTAGCTAGATTAAAAAATGGCTCTCTCATCTTCATATTCATCATCCTGGGGTGGATTGTTTAGTTTTCAATGCATTTGATGGTTTTTGAGCTTCTGCACTAAATTTGGGTTTTGTTTTATGTGTTTTTCATCGAAACTTAGCCCAGAGGCCAAGTTTATGCTTCTGCTCCACACTCGAGCACCTGCACATGACCATAACATGATCTTAGTAAGAGCCTAGGGAGCTACGAAGGGAAAAAGTTCCACTAAGTCTATGGGCCAAGCACCAAGCCCCATCATCATAGCCTTTGGCTGATCATCTATATAGTATGGATGCAACACCATATATAACATCATAAAATGTGTTTGTGGGATGCATGTGGATAAAATCCCAGGAATAAAATGACACACATGCAAGAAAACGTTGTATAAGCACCACTTGTCATTTCTTTTGGTTTTTTCATGGAGATCTCCATCACCCATCGTGCCTGCATGTAGATATCATTCAGGGATTCAACCCAGGAGACGTCTGGCAGTCAGAAGATTCAATGGTTTACTCCATTAAATGCGGAGGTAACAACTCCAGTTTTCCATTGAATGAATAGGTTATCAGCGACCCTGGGGGTGGAATGCAATTATCAATTAGAGAATAATTAGAGGTTTTTTGTGCCTATTGAAAGATCCATTTTCATCATTTGGGAGGTGGACTGGTGGCAACTTATTCCTTATCTAACACCATTACTTGCGCAGGTTCCAGGCATTTTCACCTTTATCTCAGCGTTCTTTCTTCCTTATCGTGGCGCTTTGCCAAAGGTTGACGTGATATGCTAGGTGCATGAGATCATGGAACCCACCATCAGTACATCATCTGCAAGATATCTCCAGTAGTAGACCAGTTCACAAGACACTCGGTGGAGATAACAAGAATCACATGACTATTGGCCAGATTTCTCTTACACACTGCCAGATCATTTCTCATGACTCCTAGTCGGATTTTGGGGATGATTCTCATCTATCTCACACTGGAATATAGTTGTTTCTTATTGTAAAACTCATCAAAGAGATAAATCCTAATTTGAATTATTTGGTTGTAATGCTCTCGATTTTATGTTTTGATAGAGGACACTTGTCTTTCTCAGGGGGGTTCTTTGTATTTCCAATTTTATGTGAAAATACATATATTATTATATTTGCTTGAGGAAGAGGGGGTCTACTTGGGAGGAAGTGGATTTCTTTTGCTGGACTATGGGCCTTGCCATTCCAGAAAGTTTTTTTTGTAATCTAGAAATGATCAATCAATAATAGGCAACTTGTTGACAGGATTCTTGTGCCGAGGTGTTGGTGGCATTTCCTTTTCTCTGTCAAGTGTTTTTCCAGTTATCATTTCATTTGTTTTCAAATTCTTATTGTCAAAGGAGAAATTATGGAGCATAATTTATTGGAGAAATACTCTACATCTATTCTTTGATAATCTTTATGTTTCTCTTCTAAAAACTCATTTTAGGAATTCTTAAATGCTCCTTTGCTTGGATTTTTTCTCCCCTATTTCTCCCTCATTCGACACCATTAAAAATTAATTCAATCCAACATTTCCACTACCTTGCCTTGTGTAGGATATTTGTCTAGATCTGAGAGTGAGTCATATATTTAACCGCATACCCCATTTTGCCAATGGCCCTCCTGGTTGTCCCAACCCAACCATTTAAAAACCAAAAAAAGGGATCCCTCATAATTAGCCTAATATCCTATTTCAAACCAAGTTAAAACACACAGAGAGAGACCTCTCTGAGTCTTGGTGGGCTAGATCCAATATTCCAATTGGTTGAAACAATTACCTCCATCAATTTCTTCTTCAATGGAGAAATTACAGAGTGATAACATTTTGGCGACCATACTAGCGAAACTTTCTCCAACAGTGCACTTCAAGTTTTAGTTTTGAGCTCTAATGGTGAACATAATCCAAAAACAGGAACGTTGTAACATTCATCTGGCGAATCCATTGTTCAAGATCCCGAGATTCAAATTTCACAGCGACTTCACTTCCAAAGAATCCAGATTTCAGAGCATTGATGGTGATCCAAGATGACGAGTTATGTGGAAAACATTCTATCTGGTGAGCTATTGCAAACTTTGAGGGTCGAGTTAGTAGAATTTGATATTCATGAGATTTTCTCAAAAGCATTGTTTCTTTGTTTAAAATCCAGTCGATTCACACATGAAGGTAAAAGTTTTTTTCTTGGTTTAGTTGCTGAAAGATTAAAAAATGAATTTGAACTATTGGATGTTGGATTTGAGTCATATGATTTCCAAGATCCTAAACAATTCTTGGAAAGTCTTCCTCCTCCAAAAAGAGAAGAAATTGTCATACCGTTTGACTTGCAGATAGAGTTTGGATATGGTTGTCAGCTTGATTTTGTAGAGCTAGAATCAAGGATCAGCCTCGATGAAGAAATTGAAGAGGGTATCCAGGAACAACTTGTCATTGAGAGCATAAAAGGTATATCAATAAATTATGAATTTATCGATTGCGTAGCTGATTATATGAAGGATATTTCTAGTTGCATTTTGCACATCCATCTGCAGTTGCCATTACAATGCAAACCTTAGGTTTTCTAGATAGAAGGAAAAATTGTTTCTCTAATGTTTTTAATAAACAGTCAAGAAGTCAATGTATATAATCAATTGCTTGACTGGATGCACTGGAACTATTATATCATTTAGAACAACGAAATTATCAATAGATTAGAGTAGGTAGGAGTGTGCCAATAAGCTCAATAGGATGAACACTTCTTTCAGTTCAGTTTTTCATAGTTTTATTTTCAGTTTGGTTTGTAGCCCTCAGATTTGGAACAAGTACAAGAAATGGGTATAGGATTTCATTTTACAGTCTGGGGATAACCCAATGATCAACTAGTCTGCGAAAATTAGAGTTTTATGAATTCTTGACACCTCCGAAGGAGTTGCCATCCCCAGATGGAGCCTATGTTAGGAAGGACCCTATAATTTATAGGGAAATCAATATTCTGACTATTATCTATTTCAGGCATTATGCTATTGCTCATGATGAACAACAAAGATGTAAAAGTGGTAGAAATATCTTAATTCACCTCAGCTATTATCACACGACAGTTTTTGTCTTCAGTCGCTAAAGAGTAGAGTCTCATGTTATGTTAGCTACCGAAAGAGAGATCTTATGGTCTCTTAGAACCGTATTTTTGTGTACCCCTAGTGACCGAAAGCCTGTAGCTAGATTAAAAAATGTCTCTCTGATCTTCATATTCATCATCATGGCCTTTGTATTTCTGTCATTTCTCAGGCGTTCTAGAATTTTTTCGAGTTTTCTAGCCCGTGGACACATCATGGGGAATATTCTTTAGTTTTCAATGCATTTTATGGTTTTCAAGCTTATGCACTAAATTTGGGTTTTGTTTTATGTGTTTTTCATCAAAACTTCGCCCATGGGCCAAGTTTACCCTCCCTCTCTGCACTCCAGCACCTTCACAATACCACAACATGATCTTAGTAAGCACCTAGCGAGCCACGCAGGGCCAAAGTTCCATTCAGTCTACGCGCCAAGCGCCAAGCCCCATCATCATAGGCTCTGGCTCATCATATATATAGTATGGATGCAACACCATATATAACATCATAAAATGTGTTTGTGGGACGCATGTGGATAAAATCCCAGGAATAAAAACAACACACATGATGGAAAATGTTGTATAAACACCACTTGTCATTTGAGAAGTTGATAAATGCCCCTAGGTGTGGAACAAAATTATCAGTTAGAGAAGAATCAAAGGTTCTATGTGTCGATTGAAAGATCCATTTTCATCATTTGGGAGGTGGACTGGTGGCAACTTATTCCTTATCTAACACCATTATTTGCCCAGGTTCCATGCATTTTCACCTTTATCTCAACGTTCTTTCATCCTTATCATGGTGCTTTTCCAGAGGTTGGCGTTATATAATGGGTGTATGAGATCATGGAACCTGCCATCGGTATATCATCTGTAAGATATCTCTAGCAGCAGACCAGTTCACAAGACACTCAACGAAGACAACCAAAATCGCATGAATCTCGCTCAGATTTCTATTACACACTGCCAAATCATTTCTCACAACTCCTAGTCAGATTTAGGGATGATTCTCATCTATTTCACAAAGGAAGATAGTTGTTTCTTATTTTAAAACTCATCAAAGAGCTCCTAATTTGAGGGATTTGGTTCTAACGCTCTTGATTTTATGTTAAGATAGAGGACACTTGTCTTTTTCTGGGGGTTCTTTGTATTTCGAATTTTATCTGAGTGATTCAAGGTGAGGGTAAAAAGACATATAATATTGTATTTTCTTGAGGAAGAGGGGGTCGGCCTGGGAGGAAGTGGATTTATTTTGCTAGACCATCGGCCTTGCCACTCCAAAAACTTTTTTCTGTAATCTCGAAATGATAGATCAGTAATAGGCAAGTTGTTGACAAGATTCTTGTGCAGAGGTGTTGGTGGCATTTCCTTTTCTCTATTAATTGCTTTTCTAGTTATCATTTCATTTGTTTTCAAATTCCTATTGTCAAAGGATAAATTATAGAGAAGAATTTATTGGAGAAATACTATGCATCTGTTCTTCGATAATACATATGTTTCTCTTATAAAAACTCAGTTTAGGAATTCTTAAATGCTCCTTTGCTTGGCTTTTTTCTCCCCTATTTCTCCCTCATTCGACACCATTAAAACTTAATTCAATCCAATATTTCCACTACCTTCCCGTGTGTAGGATATTTGTCTAGATATGAGAGTGATTCATATATTTAAGAATAGACCCCATTTTCCCAATGGCCGTCCTTATTGTCCCAACCCAACCATTTAAAAACCGGAAAACCCGATCCCTCATAACTAGCCTAATATCCTATTCCAAACCAAGTTAAAACACACAGAGAGAGCCCTCTCTGAGTATTGGAGTGATCCAGATTTTATGAGAAGAACGAAATGAATACAGATTATTAATAGTTTCTTAACACAAAATAATAGAGATACAGTAAAATTAGTTTTCTATTCAATAAAAAAATAAGCTACAACTGTAAAATGTAGCAGAAACAAGCTTACTGGAATGGTGGCGGCTTCTCTCTGAGAAGAGATGTGACAGCAGTGCACATTCGAAAGAAGAAGATTACAATGAGGCTCTGAAGGCATTTTTACAATAACCCAAAATGACAAAAACCATAGACATCCCAAAACCTAACCCTAGGAGATGAAGCACCAAAAGTCATGTGGGCCCCGTTTGGGTATGTTAGTACATCAACTTCTCGGGGTCGTAACTTTTGCATATGATCTTCGTTTTAGGCGTGTGAGAGACCGTTGGAAAGGTATCATCAAGGAGATTCATTTTGGGGGAAAAATTATGCCTTTGGCTATAATTGAGAAGATCGATCGCAAATATACTTCATTTAGGCCCTCAAAATGGCCCTGACAGTTAAAACTGCTAAAAATAGTAAATTGCCAAAATTGTCAGAAAACTATTTTGAGCCAGTTGGAAAAGGTGGGTGACCACCGATATCCATCTAGATCAATCCTTCCTCCTTAGGAATAAATTTTCTCCATTGCGTTGAGGTCCCCCATTAGATGAGTAAATTTCTATTGAATTTGTCCCCGGGTGAGCCACTTGCCTTGGTGCAGGAGTTGCCCTGCTTTGACAACTCGATAAAGTTGGATCCTTTGTTGTCGAGTGCCCTTGATATGTATGTCCACAATATGATCAGTGTATGCCTATTATAGTCAGTTGGGGTTGAGCTCTATTGGTTTCAGTTGTTTTTCTACTTCTAAGGTGTCCAATAATGGTGGGAAATATGGGTGAAAGATATCCACGTTGAACACTGGGTGCAGAACAAGGAAAGGAGGAATTTTGAGCTCAAAAGAATTATCCCCCACAACCTTGGTGATAGTGTACAACCCATAACAGAGTGGGTGAAGCCTCTGATGGGGTCCTATAAGGCATTCTTTCTACTAGTGCAACCAAACTTTTTCGCCCACCTGAAACTTATGCGGCACCCGATGTTGATCGTGGCATTGTTTTTACTTATCATTGGACTTCTGTAGGATATCCTATACATGTTGGTAGATGTGCTAGATTCGATCAACTAACTAGGTGGATTTGTTAGTTTCAGTTGGAGTAGGAGATGAGTCAGTTGAGGTGACCTCAAGGGGAAGTGCAACATCTATGGGTCCCAATGGTTGGAATCCCAACCCCACTTGAAAGGGGTTGTGGCTCGGTTGTAGCTATGTTGGACATAGGGAAGGCTCTCATCCCATGTGTGAAGGTGATTTGAATTATACATGCGAAGGATATGCAGAATCATTTGATTTACAACCTCAGTTTGGCCATCTGTCTAGGGGTGGAAGGTCGTGGATTTGGTGAGCTTGGTTTCCAACAGTGACCAGAGGCTCGAACAAAATGTGCTGATAAATTGACTATCCCGATATGAGAGAATGGTTTGTGGGATTCCAAAATGTACCCATACACGTTCAAAGAAGAGCTTGGTAGTGGCCTCTATTGTGATGCTCTTCTTGAAGGCAACAAGAATCGCCATCTTAGAAAAACAATCAACAACCACAAAAACACAGTCATTTCCCTACTTGGTGGATGGGAGGCCCGAAATGAATTCCATTGAGATGGATTCTCATGGCCTGTCAGGAGTAGGAAGAGGGTTGTACAAGCCCTGTTTCTTAGTGGTCAGTTTGGCAATAGCATAGGCAGTGCATGACCTGATATACTTGTTGACCTCCTGTCAATGTTTCGTCTAGTAGAAATGCTTTTGTAGCATCGCCACTGTATTTTCAACACCGAAGTGTCCTACACCCCGACTTTACTGGGATTCCCAGATCAACCTCTCTCTCTCACTTGATTGAACATAGATATGGCCCAGACGACACAACAACCCATCCTGAAGATGGAAATTATCGACAAATGCATTTGCACCCAACATTTTTTAGGTGGTGGTGAAGACAGGGTCTATCTCATAGATTTGGGGCCTTCCATATGTCTCATGGCCGTAAGAGTCTAGCATCGTGGTGAGTGTCGTGACTGGAGGTCTGCTGAGGCAATCAATGACACAATTGGTGCTTCCTATTTTATACTTGATGTTGAGGTGGAATTGTTGCAAGTATGTGGACCACTTTTGATGGAGGTCATTCTACAATTTTCCCTGTGTCTTCATGAACTACAGTGGCTTATGATCAGTGTGGATGATTGTTTCCTTCCCAGGAATGTAATGTCTCCACTGGCGGCATGCTTTCATAATGGAGTACATTTCTTTGTCATAAGTAGGGTACTTACGGATAGTATCTGACAATGTCTCACTATGATAGGCCACAGGCTGGCCGTGTTTTGTGAGAACGACGCCCACAGCATAGTCTAAAGCATCTATATCGATCTCAAAAGGATGTTGCAGGTCTGGTAGTGAAAGTACTGGGGCTAAGCACAAACGTTGCTTCAAATCATCGAATTCTTGTTGTTGGGACCGGACCCACACAAATTTTTCCTTACCACCACCTCTGTTTATTTTTCTAAGGTCCCATGCAATGTGGGAGAAGCCCAACACGAACCTGCGGTAGAAATTGGCAAGGCCCAAGAAGCTCCGAAGCTTAGTGATTGTTGTTGGGGTTGGCTAGTCACGAGTGACTTGGATCTTGGTTGGATCCACATGTATGCCATGTTGACCAATGATGTATCCCAGGTAATGGACCCTGTCCATGCCGAAGGAGCATTTTTCCAAGTTGGCATATAGCTTGTGCTTTCGCAAGGTGTGGAGAACCTACTGAATATGCTGCAAGTGTTTGGCCCAAGTCTTGCTATAAATTAGAATGTCATCCAGATACACCACTACAAAAGTATTGGTGAATGGTCGCAGTATATCGTCCATCATCCTGATGAAAGTGGCTGGAGCATTTGTCAAACCAAAGGGCATGACCAACCATTCAAAACGACCTTCCTTTGACTTGAATGTGGGCTTTCATACATCTGTCTATTCTATCGGAACTTGGTGGTAGCCAGAATTTAGACCAATCTTACTGAAGTATTTGGCCCCCATGAGTTGATCAAGGAGGTCATCGATTTGGGGAATCAGGTACACGTTTTTGACTATGATTTTATTCAGAGCTCAGTAATCAATACAGGGCCGCCAGGCTCCATCTTTCTTCTATACCAGCATGATTGGGCTCTCGCAAGGTGATGAGCTGGGGAGGATGTGCCCCTTGTGGAGCAGTTCTCAGATCTGTCACTTGATCTCCTCATTCTCTAACAAAGAGCAACGATAGAATGGCCCATTGGGTAGTGGTGCGTCGGGGGTCAGATCGATGGGGTGCTTGACCTGGCAGTGCAGAGGTACCCCTATAGGTAAGGGGAAGATATTTGAGTATTCTTCCAGTACCTTATCTACTTGCTTCTATTGTGTGGAGAGGTCAGCCATAGAGACCCTGGATGTGGCTGCGATCTTTCTCTTATTCTAAGAGAGAATCATGAAGAAGGAAAGCTTCCCCTTCTGAGAGATGGCCTTCTTGCATTACTTAGCAAAGATCAAGGAAATATCACTAGGTCGGACTACCTCAGGTATCCTGTACAATTTCTTGTTGAAAGTAATAATAAAACTATGAGGCCTAGACTCATATACAACATGATGTTTCCATAAATAAGCTTGGCCCAAAAGAACATCATATACTTCGAGAGGAGCAACATCACACAATACCTCATGTTTGAAGGGCTTGATGCCGTATGACAGTCGGTACTATTGGTTGGAACAAAGATCACTTCCTTGGCGAAGCCATCCAATAGTGTACGGTTGTGGGTGCAGCGTTGTTTGCAGGGCCAACCGCTTGACAACCTCTGCTAAGATGAGGTTCTTCTTACTACTTCTATCAATGAGTGCAGTGGGGTGTCTTTTACCCACATTTGTGAATGGAAGAGGTGCACTCCTTCTTCTGGCTTGTCTGGTTCACAAGGCTAGAGCTTGGTGGTAGCAACGATGGCACCGGTTTCTGCATCAATGATCCGTCTTCCCCTTTCTACTTCTGGATCAGAGTCATAATCTGCATCTGATTCAGAGTCTTTCACTTTGGCCACCAGTGACTGCTTTGAGCGACAGTTAGCAGTGTTATGCCAAGGGCTCTTATGGAAGTCGCACCACTTCTCGGTATCTTTCTTTGTCTTTTCGGTGTCCTTCTTTGCTTGTGGCTTGGGCTGGTTGTCCTGATACTATCCATATTTTCTCTTTCATTTTCTCGGTGGGTTGCGGACACCCTTTCCTATATTTTTTTGTGAGGGGTTCCCAGGCACAAATTTCTGTGTCTTTTGTTTGAGCTTCTACTCGACTTTAATGGCATATCAGTAGGTCGCACCCAAGGATGAGATGACCAGAATTTCAATTTCAGACTAGATGCATCTATGAAGAGCACCGCGATACTTGAGCACCAAATTTCACTCTGAATCTTTGATACCCAACTTGGTGCACAAGGTATGGAAGATATTTGTGAAATCTGGCACTGCTTGGTCTCTTTCTTGCCGCAGTGTGGTCCATTTGGTATACAAGTCGTCATAACCCCCGACAGGGTAGTATTGTTCCTTAATAGCATCCCTGAAGGATTCCCAGGTGGTCGTGACTGAAAATAATTAGGTTTACTCTATTTAATTTTGCTCACAGAAAGTTTCCCACCAATCTTTGACATGGGGAACGGCTTTGAGGAGCGCAAAAGTAATCATTTATTTATTCAAAAATTTATGCACAGAAAAATACCCTTCTAGTAGATTCAACCACTTGTCTACTGCATCTTTGTCTATCTGACCTTCAAATATAGGAATATTGAAGTTTATTTGTACCTTGAAGGGGGCAGTGCCTCCGTTCGAACAAGATGCATCCCCTATTGGTAGCCACCGAAGGATTTGCGTGAAACTATCCATCATCTCGTTCCTCTATTGCATGAGGAATTCCTCAATCAATAGTTTGAAAGGATCTCTTGTCCCGTCATCTTTATTTTCTCCTACCATGGGAGGTGTATTGGGCATGCAAGATCTTCTTTCCTTAAGAGAAACAAGCTCGAGACCCAACTCTTTGTACTCCGACCTCGTTGGGGAAATGGATTAAGACGACAAGGAGAAGACCTTTCTAATACCACTGATATGGATTTTATGAGTAGAACAGAATGAATACAGATTATTAACAAGTGTTTAACAAAAAATAACATAGATATAGTAAAACTTCTTTTCTATTGAATAACGAAATAAGATGAAACTATAAAATGCAACGGAAAGAGGCTTGCTGGAATGGTGGCGACTTATCTCTGAGAAGAGATGTGATGACAGCGTGCATTCAAAAGAAGAAGATTGCAATGAGGCTCTGAAGGCCCTTTTACAATAAATCATAATTCCAAAAACCCTAGACATCCAAAAACCTAACCCTAGGAGATGAAGCACCAAAAGTCATGTGGGCCTCGTTTGGGTAAGTTAGTACATCAACTTCCGAGGATAGTAACTTTTGCATACGATCTCCGTTTTAGGCATGTGATATCCCGTTGGAAAGGTATCATTAAGGAGATTCATTTTGGGGGCTCAATCATGCCTTCATATATTGTTGAGGAGCTCGATCCTGAAAAACCTTCATTTAGGCCCTCAAAATGGCCTCGGAAGTTAAAACTACTAAAAATAGTAAATTGCCAGAATTGTCAGAAACTTGTTTTGAGCCAGTTGGAAAACGTGGGTGGCCACCGATATCCATATGGATCATGGAGGGCTAGATCCAAGATTCCAAGTGGTTGAAACAATTACCTCTGTCAATTTCTTCTTCAGCCGAGAAATTACAAAGTGATAACAATTTCATATAGACTTTTAGTGCAACTTTAATTTCAATAGGTGTTGGCACTAAAACTAGAGCTGAAACTAGCACTGTAACTGGTGTTGCAACTGGCACAAAACAATTTGCATGAACCAGATGGAACGGAGGAAATGACATGAAGGAACTAGAATGAATGAAGTGGAACTAAGGAACAAACATGAAGGAACTCGAACTATAATTGCAATTATGCTACAATGATCTTAATAGAGAGATATGGATCTACATTTCAGTGGTTAGATTATTCTGAATATGGTCTAGGAGCATAACCTGTCACAATATTGTTCTTGTTTAACCATAGACAATATCACAATATTTTCACCCAACCGTAGGCACACAACCACCCTCGAGCACCGTAACCTTTGACAGATAGAATGATTTTTGAAGAAGAACTAGAACCAAAGGATTAAAATTCAAAAGAGAAAACACCTTTCTCCAAAGGTATTTTATCAAGTAGAAAGTCCCAAACCACAAAACAAGACCAGGACCTAGCTGCAATCGTTGCAAGAACACTCCTCCTCTAGATTTGTGCACCAGTTTCTTGAGTGTGAGTGTGTTTCCAAATGAGCTCAAGAGCCTTCTATTTGTACTAATATTTCCATGTGAATATGTGTCTCTTCAAGTAGGGTCGACCTATCATTTTATGCATATAATACTTCAATATTAATTATTCTACTGAGCCAACTTGTCTTCGATGGTTTTCACACATCTTTTTAGGTTTTATGTTACTTCTGAAATATTCTATTCTAGTCAAATGTTTATCCATGGAGATTAATACTTCTCACAACTACCAAAAGATAAACACATATCACTCTCTCTCTAAATATCCATATATCTCTCCACCCCTCCCTCTCCCTCTCTCTATCCCTCTCCTTCTCACCCTCTCTCTTATCTCAAACTCCCCACCCCTCTCTCCCTCCTTCTCCCTCTCCCTCTCTCTTTCTCCCTCTCTTATGTTTGAATCTCTCTCCCCCTACTATCTATCTTACTCTCTATATCTCCTCATCCCTCTCTCTCCCTCTCTATTCTCTTCCTCACTACCTCCCTCCCCCTCCTCTCCTCTCTTTCCCTCTCACTATCCATTTCCCTCTCCCTCTCTTGCCCCCCTCTT
>SNQJ01S0051921.1:0-19422 GCA_010110895.2 Picea sitchensis
TCAACTTGATAGATACTAGAACTTATGAAGATATGGATATGTAGAAATAAGAATTTTTATTATTGTTAAAATCCACAACCAGGATTAGTGATATCAACCTTCAAGGGTAAATCAAATTTAAGGAAGCAACTTTATTGGTAAGAGATGTTGGAATACTGAGAGGGGGGGGGAGTTGAATCAGTATGAGCACAATTAGTACTTGTCATCACAATATAAAACCTTTGATAATATCATGAGCATTCAAAAAATCATAATTCAATGCATATACATCACATAAACACAGTACACCAGAATTTTACATGGAAACCCAATGCGAGAAAAAACCACATAATGCTTTTATTATTTATCAACGAGTACATTCATTGGAAGCAACAAATTCCTATTTCTCCAACTACAACTGGAAGGAGGATCCAACCCCCTATTTACAGGCTGCAACCTGAAGGAAGCTCCAACTCCCTAATTTACTGGCTCCAACCAGAAGGAGGATACAACCTCCTTTCCTTGCCCAATCCAACTGCCCTAAAATATAAATGTAGACCAATGTGTCACTACCTCTATCACCGATAACCTGATGTTGTTGTTGTATCGGATATTTCTGTTGTTGCTACTGATTCCAATATCTCATCAATACTACAACCACACACACCTCATACCAATATCCACAAGAGAATTCTCCAAATCAAATGCTTATGAATCACTAAGACATACATGTTCCTAATTTCTTTAGAGTACTCACCCTAACACATACAAGAAGACATACCTTCAATCCTGTAGTTGACTTGAGTTTTAGATCCCCGATCTTCACAAATTTTCCTCATAGGTCTGTGACCCTATACACTGTCTGCTCGCGGGTATCCGTTCTTTTCATCACTGTAGCCTGCAAATGTATGCGCTTTTCCTCCTGAAAGTCATGGATTTACTCAAAGAATCTATGTCTTAGACTTCTTCTTCATACTCTTGGCTCCCACAAACTTCTTACTTCACTGGACTTCTTTGTCTTCAACTCACTTCCTTATATCTCCAACCTGTATTCTCATAAGTGATTCATATAAATAATCTCCAAATGGATCTTCTCTGTGTTTTAATGAGGATCTCATGCAACTGACATGCAACTTGTTAACTTTTGATGCAACTTGTTAACTTATTTTGAGGATCTCATGCAACTGACATGCATCTTGTTAACTTCTATTTATAGCTACTTTACTTTGACATGCAACTTGTTAACCTCATGTTCAAGGATTGACATCAATGACAACCAATCTAATAAAAATTAATCTTTCAACAATTATTCTTTCGACAATTAATTAATCTTTCAACAATTGTCCCCTTTGGCATTAATGGCAACACTTAGACACCACACTTCTCTTGCTCATGTTGGCTCCCCATGTCTTCATGCCTCTTATATTCCTTTCTATGACTTTTTTTTTCTCTCCCCTTTTGTCATCAATGGCAAAGGATGACTTCTCCTTGGGGATGCTCCCCCTTTTTGTAAACCCCTGATCTCTACTGATGTTTCTCTGCATGGTGCTTCCTCGTGTAAATCTTTGATAAAAAACATTCAAAAATCATTCAAGTGTTTCATGATTACTGATGCTCTCCTCCTGTCTTACTGTGACAACTGCCATGTAGATCATTGTGGGGCTAAAACTATTCCAAGTTTTTGTCAAATATACTCAAAAGTCTCCCTCGGAAGAGGTTTGGTGAAGATGTTCATAATATATTATTTTGTACCAACATACTCTACCTCAATGTTCTTCTCTATAAATTGTTCATGTTGTCACCTTAGATACATATTCCTTTTTCTTTAGTGATAATAAGTCACCACACGGGGGGAATCTCAGTGACCCTAGGGGGATTGAGGCAGAAATTAAAGTAATGGAAAGTGAAACACCTATAGGTCGATTTTAGAAGTGGAAAGAGGCTTGAAAAATGGGTCTTTTTATGAGGGTAGGTTTCCAAAGTGTAGTGTACCTACAAGAGAGTGTTTTACATGCCCGAGTCAAGACAATTTATCGAAATACAAGCTAGATAATCAAAGGGTTAAGAAAGTGAATCTTGTTGTCCTAAATTGCAGCAGTAAACAAATGAGGCTACAAAATGATGTTATCAAATTATATTAGGGCATCCAATTGGTTGTAGAAAAATATTTTCTACAGCAACAACTTCTACTCAAAGAAATTAGCAAACAACTTACCCAAAAGATAGCCAATACCAAGTAGATTAACAATAGCAAGTGGCCAACTATTTTCAATGATAGAAGAGTGAGATATAAGAGATTAATGAGTGATTTTTCATCATCCCTAATGGCTGAAGCATAATTTTACAACAACAGTAAGAAATAGAATTGATTCCAATTTAGAGAAATGCTACTTAGTGAAATAGAGATCAATAGAATCAATAGAATTGATTCCAATTTAGAGAAATTTTATAACAACATTAAGAAATAGAATTGATTCCAATTTAGGGATCAAGTAAGAAGTAGAATTGATTCCAATTTAGAGAAATGCAATATCTCAACAAATTATGTTTTCCAATGTAAAAACATTATTTCTCCAATGCAATTTCATATTAATGCTTAATCTATTGGGTTNAGTAAACAAATGAGGCTACAAAATGATGTTATCAAATTATATTAGGGCATCCAATTGGTTGTAGAAAAATATTTTCTACAGCAACAACTTCTACTCAAAGAAATTAGCAAACAACTTACCCAAAAGATAGCCAATACCAAGTAGATTAACAATAGCAAGTGGCCAACTATTTTCAATGATAGAAGAGTGAGATATAAGAGATTAATGAGTGATTTTTCATCATCCCTAATGGCTGAAGCATAATTTTACAACAACAGTAAGAAATAGAATTGATTCCAATTTAGAGAAATGCTACTTAGTGAAATAGAGATCAATAGAATCAATAGAATTGATTCCAATTTAGAGAAATTTTATAACAACATTAAGAAATAGAATTGATTCCAATTTAGGGATCAAGTAAGAAGTAGAATTGATTCCAATTTAGAGAAATGCAATATCTCAACAAATTATGTTTTCCAATGTAAAAACATTATTTCTCCAATGCAATTTCATATTAATGCTTAATCTATTGGGTTGCAGAGTCTTGGTTGTAATATTTGGATCCACTACTTCTCTAGGGGTGTAATCCATTCTACTCCCTAGAGCAAGTAAATCCAAGAGGGTAAATATAGGAGGGTGTAAGCCCTTTTACTCCTCCTAGCAACCTTGAAAAAATGACTTATCCAATAACAATTAAGATGAAATTGGTGGAGGGTGTATTCCCTTATACTCCTCCAAGGGTTCTAAAAAAGAATAACCTGAAACAAGAAGAAATTACCAACAAATGCATAAAATTCCTTACCAATTCCACAAGATAGCAAGATAAAACCCTCATTTACCAAGTAAATTTCATCAACATGCAAGAGACAATCCTCAATGAAGGTATCACACCACTTAGCTCCACAATAGACAATATAAGAATGCAAAAATTTGCACAAGAGAGAGAGAGATACAACAAATGCCCAAAGAGGGTGAAAATTTCATCCAAGTATGTCTTATTCTCAAGTGAGAATGTTATCAAAATGAAATGATCTAGGTCTTTTATTTATAAAATACCTAAAAATAAAGTTTGTCCACATATCATTAGGGTAAAACACAATTAGGGAGGCTGACCTCCTCTAATTTCCCCCTTTACAATTTAATTTTTGTATTTTACATAATAAAGAAAACCCTAAAGGTGACGTCATACCCCCTAGGGGTGATGTTTTGGCACATAGAGCAAGTCGTTGATCCATGTGAGGGATTCATTGGGCCTCCAAAGGCCATGCCTCCATGTTTCAAGGGTTTCTCTGCATAAAAGTGTGTCAATCCTCCATCAATTGAACACCACCATCATCAAACCCCAGCCCAAAATGTAACATCAAGCCCTAGAAGAGGACATTTTGACCTTCCAAGGTCAAACATTGGGTTAAGAGGGGATAGGTCTCATCGTCCAAGGTGCCTTCTCTTTCCTCCAAAGGCAATGTTTAGCATCTAGTTTCTCCCAAGGTGTGGGTCATGGAATCCAACTTGTGGGCTTCCTGCCCCAATGAAGGCCCAAGCTAGGCTTGTTTCTCCACAATGTCCATCAAACAAGGTCATGCAAAGACAAGTGAATTCACCCTCCAAGGGTTTCAAGTCAAATGTATCGTTCCAATTACAACCACATTTAATACAAGAGACACCTAAACATGTGCATCAAAACTACCTTTTCAAATTAAACAAGTGCTCAAAGACCCTATGAAACTTGCTAAGTTTAGGTATGGGAGGGTTGTCATGGTGACCTATTGGGTGAATCCTACCTCAATTCAAAGAGTTTTTCCTAGGTGGACCCTCTCTAAGTCATGCAAATAATATGAAGTGGATGGGGGTAAACTTCTGGGCATGGGGTTCATGACATACAAGGGTTCATATTATCTCATTTATATGTGCCTTTGTAGAGGGTGTGTTGCACCTTCGTTTTCAATGAAACCTTTTTCCAAGCCCATTTATTTCCATTAATTAATTAAAGTGTTCCCAGGTTGAAGAAAAAAGTGTGACTTATACCTAAGCATGAAAAACATTTCCCACCTTGACTCTACCCTGGTCACATTATGCTTCCCCAAGTTGAAGACAATGTACGAGACATCTACCTAAGCATGAAAATCATTGCACACACATGCTCTACCTTGGTTGGAATGTTTAATTAGTTATTTATTTTACAAGTCCCATTATTTTTTTATGAGATACATTTCATTGTCCTCGGGATCCTTGGGTTATCATCTAGAAGGTTTATGATTGGATTTTATCCTTTTCTAGATACAAGCCTATGGGCCTTCAGTCCCTTCTTCCCATGAAATGAGTTACAATCCCTTCTTGGGACAGTACACTCAAAAATCCCAAAATATGAGCATATGAAAAGGAGAAGTGTTGAAAATTATAAGTATGATCGGTAATGGTACGATGACTCATCAAGGAGACCTCCCAGTAGAAAACCTTTCCCCAAGGGTGACCACTTACTAGGACACAATATCAACCACCAAGGTGAAACAAGGAAAAGAGCGCAATTTACAAGAAAATGTTCTATAATCAAGAGAATATTTAATGCAACATATTAACATTCCTCAAGTATTAAAGTGACACTTACCACAATACCTGACTTGTACCTCATGGAGTAAGACCCACTATCTTCCAGAAACAAGTTGATGTGGTGAGTGCCATCATGATGAATCAGAGAAGTATGGTGGTGAAGTGGGTCTTCATCTGTGTACATGGACATCACAGATCAATCCATTCCTCGACACTCCATGTCTGCAACCTAAGGGCCTCTAGATGTCATCTCCTTAGTTGTCCCTAGAAATGGGGGATAAAAATGCCTATGAGAAAAGTGCATGGAGGACGGTCTTCTCGAGAGTCACCCGAAAGGGAAATAGAAGCAAACCACACATAGTCAGAGCGAGAGGGAATCATGGGAGACAAACCTAAAGGGACTATGCTCCAGATAATAAAAGACCTGGTCAAAGGATAGAATGAGGCATCCCAAATATAGGAAGAGACAGTGAGGTTCCAGCAATAGACCCTTGAGGTGCTCACATAGCTGGTGGGACAACGTGGAAATATGAATGGTACAGGTCAGGGTGGACCCAATGGATCCCATTGGGGTGACAGGATACACACACAGTAGCAATAATCATACCCCAACACATAGCGGAATCCTAAGGATCCCTAGGCCATTATAACCATACTTCTTGACAGGGCAACCTACATGAGCACGGGAGAAACTGGATCAGGGGCTTGATATTAACACCTCATACAGGGAGTACGAGATGATAGATGAATATATTTGTGATAAAGTATCCTATAATGACTTATGCGACCTCAAATAGAAGTACAAACCTAAGGAATGGAACAAAGGAGCATAGAGCCAACAAAAATTTGACCTCATGCGCAAGGTGGGGAGATTGACTATCCCACCCTTCGATGGGTTTTCCAAGAGCACATACAAAGAATGGGTACATAAGTTGGACACTTACCTCCAACTTAACCCAATTACTGACGAAGAAGAAATTAAGTATTCCACCCTTCACTTGAAAGGATAAGCTCACGAATGGTGGTACCATAGGTTGGTGACATTAAGGCACTCTAGTATCCCTTCATATGTGTAATTCACTCAGAGATTGATGGATAGGTTTGAAAAGAAGGACTTGAGATACACTTAAGGGAGTTGGAACAAATAAGATAGAAAAGTACATCATAAGCATACATCACAAATTTTCAGAGGATGGAATTTATGGTGACAGATATTTCTCAACAAAGGTTGGTGATGTTATTCACGGAGGGTCTAGTTGAACCCTTGAGAGGATGGGTGAAGGCCTTTAGTCCAACTACATTGCAGGAGGCCATCATGAGAACCCAGGACATGAAGGATGTTGTCTCTAAGAAGGTACCAACAAAATCCTTCACCCCTCAAGGGGGTGAGGAGATGAAGTTTCTCCAGAAACCATGGATAGGGAAGTATAGGATGGATGAGGAAAATCATAGAGAACTAAGGAGGAAGAAAATTTTCTTCAGTTGCAAAGATATGTGGGAGCCAAGTCATCGATGTATGGGAAAAGGTGAAGTCCATTACATTGAGGTAGTTTCCAACAAGGAATATGATGATGATGATGAAGATACTGGATAGGACAGTGATGAGCCATCACATGCTACAGAGCAAGCGCCATTGCAAGATATCCCCAAGGTAGTGACCATTTCCACACTTTCAGGAGTACCTAAATATTACATATTCAGGTTCAAAATTATTGTGTAGGGGAAGAGGATTATAGCATTGGTTGATGGAGGAGCCACCCACAACTTCATCGATGTTTCACTTGTCACTAGAAGACAAATATCGGTAGAGGATTTCAAGGGATTCAATTGGCAGTAGTGGATGAATACAACATGACGTGTACTCATAGGATCAGTGGATTGAAGGTAACATTGGGAAAATATGCATTGATCGATGACTTTTACGTCATAGATTTAGCATATACTCATGTGGTGCTACGAGTTCAGTGGCTATACTCATTGGTAAATATCCGCATGAATTATTGGGACATGACAATGGAGTTCCAGGACAAGGGTGGAAAATGATTCATCCTAAGAGGTATGTCAATAGGCTCCCCCGGGATAGTGTCTAACTAGCACATGGAGGCCCTTTTCAGACACAAGGACATGGCTTGTGAAACAAAGTGCTTGATCACTATGGAGAATCCATCACAGGAATGACAACATTATCCTAAAGATATCTAGGCATTGCTTGGAAATCATGAAAGAGTGTTTGAACCATTTCTAGTAGGGAGACCACTGAACAATGGATTTGAGCATGACATTGAGCTAGAAAAAGGATCGAAGCCCATGATCACCACCCCCTACAGGAATCCAAAGAGGTTGAAGGAAGAACTAAAAAATTCCATAAAGGAGTTGTTATAGGTGGGACATATCAAGCCTAGCTCTAGTCCTTTCGCCTTGTTAGTTCTATTGGTAAAGAAAAAAGATGGCACTATGAGGATGTCCATAGACTACAGGGCACTAAATAAGAAGAGCATAAAAAACCGATACCCAATACCTAGGATCGATGAGCTAATCGACAAGTTTCATGGGGTATTTTACTTCTCAAAGGTTGATCCATGATTAGGATACCACCAGATTCGGGTCAGATAGGAGGATATTCATAAAAACACATTTAGGTGTCATTATGGGCATTATGAGTTTCTAGTCATGCCCTTCAGGTTGACTAATGCACCAGCTACATTTCATTCATGCATGAACCATTTATTCAACAAACAGTTGAGGAATTTATTATTGGTGTTCTTTGACAATCTTTTGATATACAACGAGACTTGGGAGGAACATTTGAAGCATGTGGACGAGATTCTCACCATTATGGAGGAGCAGTCGCTTTTTTCCAAGGAGGAAACGTGTGAGTTTGGATTGACAAAGATTCTCTATCTGGGCATGTGATTAGTGTCAAGGGAGTAAAGGTGCATCAGGAAAATATCCATACCATCTTAAACTAGCCCACCTCCAGGACACTCACAAATCTACAAGGATTCTTCGGGATATGCATCTATTACAACCGCTTTGTGAAAGGATTTTCACAAATGGTTGCGCCAATGACAGATCTCACTAATAAGGGGGTGTTATGATGGTCATAGGATGCACAGGTGTCATTCATCAAAATGAAGAGGGTGATGAGCACTTTCTCAGTGTTAGCACTCCCATATTTCACGTGGCCTTTTTTCGTGGAGTGTGATGCATCTGGTGAGGGATAGGATCAGTATTGATGCAGAATCGACACTTGATAGATTTCGAGAGAAGAAATATAAGGGATCTTGAGAAGATATATCTGATCTATGATAAGGATATTTTTTCCATCATGCATTCATTGGCCAAATTCATGTATTACTTGGTAGGAGGACTCTTTGTGGTTAGGACTGACCACAAGAGCTCGAGATACTTCTTGGAGCAGAAGGTCCTAAATGAGAGGCAGCAGAAATGGGTGAGTAAGGTGCAAGAATATGATTTTGACATTGAATATGTAAAGGGGAAGAAGAATATAGTTGTTGACACCTTATCTAGGAGACTTGTGGCCTTCTCCATCACAAAAATCTCATCAGATTGGAAGTCCATTCTCTTGGTGGAATATTCCAAGAATATCTTCGCTTGTGAGTTGATGGATGGCAATATTCAGGTTGAAAGGTATAGGGTAGTGGCTAACATCATCTACTGCAAATACATGATCTATTTTTTCCCTAATTCCACACTCAAGGATAATATTTTGAGGGCAATACATGACGCACCACTCGCAGGGATCCAGGGGTTTCTGAAGACCTACAGACAGTTGAGGGAAATATTCTCATGGAAGGTTATCAACGAGGATGTAATTCATCATGTGAGTGAATGCATGACTTTCCAATAGAACAATTCAGAGTTCATACATCCTACAAGATTTCTTCATCCATTGTCGATTCCAGAGCATAAGTGGGATAACATTTCCATGGAATTTATCACAGGATTTCTAAAGGTGTAGGGTATGGACTGTATCTACGTAGTAGTGGATAGATTGACTAAATATGCGCACTTATTTTCTATTCCTATAGAGTACAATGCATCTCAAGTAGCAGTAGGGAGGTGTTCAAACTCCATGGTATTTCGAGGAACATAGTCAGTGACCGTGATAGTAGGTTTCTTAGTGCATTTTGGCAGAAGTTTTTCAAATTATCCAGGACATAGTTGACACCTAGTACTAAATATCACCACCAGAAAGATGTGAAGAATGAGATAGTAAACAAATGGATCTAGGGGTACCTGAGGAACTATGTGTCAGGACAACAATGGACATGGATAAAGTGGTTGCATCTTGGGGAATATTTCTACAAAACTACTCATCATATGTCAATTGGAATGAGCCCATTCACGGAATTGTATGGCTATGATGCTCCATATTTTGTGGATTTGGAATTTGGGGAGATTCGATACCCCAAGGACAAAGACCAGTTGCAGGAAATTTAGGACATCTTGAGAGTCTTGAAGGAGAATTTGCAGGCCACTCAGAATCAACAGAAGATGTATGCAGATAGGCACAGGGTAGAACACATCTTTGAGGTTGGAGATCTAGTCTTTCTCAAGTTGCAGCCTTCAGACAGTCATCGTTGAAGAAAAGTGGTGCAGAGAATCTAAGGCCTCACTTTTATGGACCCTACATAGTGGTCAAGATATTTAGGGAAGTAGCATACGAACTAGATATACCAGAGAGTAGCAGGATCCAAAACACCTTCCATGTATTCTGTCTCAAGAAGGAATTGGGATAGCAGGTCACCACTTCGACAGATATTCCTCCACTAGATGAGTAAGGATAGTTGGTTCTAGCTCCCGAGAGGATTGTTGATGTTAAGGAACAGAGACTAAGGAGAAAGGTCATTCGATAATACTTGGTTGTATGGATAGGATTTCCCGCAGAAGATGTTATCTGGGAAGGAGAGCAGATCGTACAACATCTTGATCTGGAGTTTCTTAAGGACAAGCACTCTTGGGAAGGGAGCATTGTGATGTGCCCTTCCAATTGAAGGAGGATGACTTAATAGCCTATACGAATCCCACGAGATATAGTCAACAAGCAAAAAGGGATTCAAGGAGTTTTATTTCGTGTCACTGGGTTAAGAGAATGGAAAACCCTAAAAGTGACTTTAAATAAAATAAATAATTATATTTAATTTGAATCGGAGGGGAAAATAAAGTAAAGGTTTTGATTTGGTAAAAAAGGGGAAATATCTAGAAGGCCCAATGGAAGTATAAATAGAGGGGTAACCCTTCTATTTGGCATTATGTTTTTTATCTCTTGTCAATGTGCTCTTTGAGCCAAGTTTTCGTTAGGGGTTGTAAAACTCCTTTCGTTTCAGTTTAGTTTCGGTGGTGCATTAGCCACCCTAGCTAGACAAAGAGGAGGATTCCCCTGGAATCCTCATTTGATTCCATTGTCGTGTTTGGTTTCATCTTGGAGAGAGAGGAGGCCAATCATCATATCTACATGTTCTAGGAGGGTTTCACGCAAATTGGAAAGGATACACCCTTGTAGGTTGAGCACGGGTTGTCCCATGAGGCCCCGCTAGATGTCTAACAGTCGTCCTGCGTGGACCTCAGTGAATCTGGTGTTGCAACAGTTCAACGGATCGAGGTGTGAGGGTTATAGAGGTCACTTGATATCACTTAATCATAGCAGGGTTGGGAACAAAGAGCCTTGGACATCAGAGATTGGAATCACTCTAGGTTTCCTCATTGTTTATGTAGTAGATTTTGCAGCTGCTTGGAAGCCTTTAGATTTGTGATCTTAGGAGTATTCTGCAATTGTTATCACAACCATTAGATATCATTGTATTGCTAATATTTTGGTATTTTCCATCCATAATAAGATTCCATGGTTTTCTGATTTATTTCTTGTGTAATGGATGCATGCAATATGTTTGGTAATATTTATGTTTGAACAAATTGTTTGAAAAGAGTTAACAAAACCATTAATATAAGTATTTGGCACTTTTGCATAAGTAGAATTAACAAATTGGGATAGAAAAAACAATATATCCCCACCCAACCTATTTGGGGACATTACAACCTCGCCCCAAGGCTCTGGTAAAGAAAAATGTCTAAATCCTTGCCCTGTATCTTCCACAAGCTCGTCTTGTTCCAGGAAATCACATATGACCCTTGATAATTCTACATGTTTCTTATACCATCATCTTCCTTCCATTTCCAATCCTGTAGCCTGAGAAATTATCTCCTCTTTGACTAGAATTTTCAATTTTTTCACCCTCGTCTCTCCATTCCTAAAATTCTAAGCAAATATTTATGTCAATGGAACATTGCTATTATGGTTTCTCTCGAAAAAGTGTAACCAACTTGCTTATCTAAAAACTTCAGTTACATGTTCATTGTTGAGAATTACCTCCATTGTAACAGGATCCTACCTATATAAATTACCACCCATTGATGCAAAGAATGTTTGTAGTAGCAATGAAATATGCTACAAAAAATGCATACAATTCGCAGAGAACAATATGATTTAGAAAATACTCCTTACAGGAAAACATACACAATTCGTAGAGAATGTATGCAACAATGTAACAATTTTTTTTATTTTGAAACTAATCTGGCTCTGTAATAACTACTACATATTTTCCATTTGTTGTTATGTGGCGTTGGTAGATTATGACGATGGTTCCATAACTTTAAATTAAATATTAATTGTCACATCAACCTACGCATTGAAGACCATTCAGTCTTAAGGGATTTTGAAGATGTATTTAAGGAAATCTCGGGATTGCCACCAAAGAGAGACATTGATTTCTGTATTGATTTGGTGCCAGGATCTGCCCCAGTGTCCAAGACACCTTACAGAATGGGCACACCAAAGCTAAATGATTTGCAGATGCATCTTGAAGAATTGTTAAAGAAGGGGTATATACGCCCAAGTGTGTCATTATGGGGAGCCCTGGTTCTTTTTGTAAACAAGAAAGATGGAACCCTAAAACAATATTACCAACTTAACGAGAACTGTGACCTCAAAACGAGAACTATGTCCCAAACATCTCATATTTTTGCATAAAAAACATGAAAATCAACCCCAAATCAAAAAGTGGTTGTACCGGTAGCACCATTTTTCAAACGAGGTCAAAATTACAACATTTTTCAAGCATGACCTTCAAAACTCATACAATAGCTTAGAAAAACCTTAAAATTAACACCTAAATAAAAAAAGTGACAATAATTAAAGAAAAAAGTTTTTTCTAAACATTAAAATTATGGCTTATTTCAACTTAATTGAAACCGTAGTTTTGACAATAGATCCATTTGCAAAAAAAATACAAAATTGGATAAAATATGGTCACTTAAAAAATTATTAACTAACATTTTTTTTTCTTCTTAAATTTACATTGAAAAATAAATAAATAGAAAGGACAAAATCTTCGCAACCTTTTTTTTTTAATGAAACAAAAAACACATTCAAAAAAATATATTCAAAACCCAAATTATATAAAATAAAATTTAAAAAAAAATCATACAATAGCTTAGAAAACCTTAAAATCATTCCCAAATAAAAAAGTGATAATAATAAAGAAAAAAGTTTTTTTTCTAAACATTAAAATATATTTAATTACAACACTTAATTGAAACCTAGGTTTTGACAATAGACCATTTGCAAAAAAATGAAATTACAAAATATGGTCACTTAAAAAATTATTAACTAACATTTTTTTTTTCTTCTAAATTTATTAATAAGAAAATAAATAAATAGAAAGGACAAAATTCTAACCTTTTTTTTTTAATGAAACAAAACAATATCTCAAAAAATATGTCTTAAAACCCAAATATATAAAATAAAATTTAAAAAAAACATTAATTTTTTTTTTTTTTTTTATTATAAAATAAAAATAATACCTTAAAAAAATATATATACATATTTAAAAATGTAATAAATAACCTAAAATAAATCTGAAAAAAAAAAAAAAACTAAAACTTAAATTAAAAAATATATTTAAAAAAAATCTAAAATTCAAAACAAATTAAAAAATAAAATTGCAAAAACCTCTAAACTAAAACATTATATTAACAAAATTTAAATAAAAAAAAAAAAAAAAAAAAAAAAAAAAAAAAAAAAATTTTAAAAAAATAAAATAAAAGTAAATACTTTATTAAAAAATTATATATATATATATATATATATATATATATATATATATATAGCATTCGGATGTAAAAATTTGTAATTTCATTAATTAGGTACAAAATTACATTCGAGATATATTTAATTATGTAAAAAAAGTTTTCAAGTATATGTATATATTATCTTAATGGAATCACTTCCATTACTGAAAGTTTCAACAAAAATACAGTTTTGACATATCGCCATAAACCCTCCTTTCCCACTTACCACATGTTGAATCAAAATTGTCTCACAAACCATATACAAAAAGAAAAACATGATTCTTATGTAAAGTATTACAATTATGCAAATACAGGTAACCCCATATTCTTGCTAACAATTCCAAAAAGAGGTGAAACCCTCCTACAAAAGTCCATCCTGGAAAGGCATGTGGTATTCAAAACTGCCCCCTGTTGTTTGTTCGGATATATGCCAGCTGCCATATTCTAACGGCGAGGCTTCTTTGGAAAGCCTATCAACCGGTTTGTTCCATTCCTTGTAGATGTGAGAGAAAGATATAGAGTCAAAAAACAACGATAATCCTCATAACTTCCTCAAGTATTGGCACAAGATGAGAAATGTGACAAATATGAACCCTGTTCACCCAATTGATGACTAATAAAGAAACCCCAAAAACTTGTAACGTTTTGCATCCCTTTTCCACAACAAATAAAAGTAAAAGTTTTAATGCCATAATCTCCAAGAAATTGTTTGAACCGGATCCCAACCCAGCCTTGAGAAGGAAAAAATGTTGAATGGATAAGTATAAACACCCCCCCTCCCCTCGCAAAATAATTGATCACCCAATGTCACCCCATCAAAGTAAGCCCACGACCACTCCTTGTCTATTTGTTCCTCCATAATCACCCGAGTATTACCAAGTCCCACCCTACCTAAAAACTTGAAGTGTTCAAAGATCCCAAGGCAATTGATAGCCACACGAGAGGGCGACTGGATCTCATCCCAAAAAATCGAGGAATTCTGATCCATCCAAAGCCCCCATGCCGAAATGAAAGGGAAGGACGTGTTTTCCTGAGGTGTCCTTGGCATAAACCAAACCTTCAAGGTCTCCTCAAAGGATACACCTTGCCATCCACCAAGGGAAAAGAGTAATTTTTTTTCTTCCACCCACAATGAAATAGTAAAAGGACATCGCATAAAAATATGGTCGACAGTCTCCTCTTGTTCTTTACAAAGCAAACACCAACTTGGACCATTGAATTTTCTTCTCTAGTATAGGCCACACCAAAATTTTCCCCTTAGTTGGGCACCTTTGTTTCCATATTTTTCTCCACCACCACTTAACTTCTTGCTGCAAGTAATCAATACTCAACTGAACATAACCTGTTTTTGGGGTGTATACCCCTCTCGGGTCCCCATCCCAAATGAGTTCATCATCCTGATCTGACAGACGTATATTTGCTCTCCTAAGAGCACAAGTATACATGTCCCAAAGTAATAAATCTACCCCCTCTAAGCCCAACATTCTCCCGTCTTTCCAACCTTGGTTCCAAATATTTGTTGCGAAAGGGTCCTCAACCTATGCCAGGTAGAAATATCCCCCTTGATCCAACTTGAAGCGTAAATATGCAATGAGTATGTGCTCCCTATAACTACCCTCATAGGGGTCCAGACCAATCCTAAGAAAGTTTCCAGACCCAACTGTCCAGGCTAAACCATTCCCCACCACCTCAAAATCTTTAAGAACTGCTTTCCACATAACAGAGATCCTTGTCGCACTTGGTCCTGGATTCCTGAGCCACTCCAATAAAGAGAGATGAGCCACATATTTCTGGATGACTACTTTGGACCAATAAGTATTTGTTGTAATCAATCTCCACACACATTTTTCTTCTAGTGCTTTAGAAAACAAGAAAATATTCTTTAGACCCGAACCCCCGAGAGATTTTGGTTTTGAAATTCCCTCCCATCGAACCTAAGGCATCACATGTTTCTCCTTATTTCCCCTCCACAAATAAGAGAAATACATTTTTCTATCTTTTTCCAGAATACCCTTTGGAATACAAGAGAGGGGCATCCAATATACTGGGACAACCTCCAGTACTGACTTGATCAGAACTAATCTCCCATCCCTAGACAACCATTTATAGCTCCAACCCTTTAATCTTTTTTCCAATTTAGCTAAAAGCCACAACCAGTCAATCTTCCAATAATCATTGGGTTTTAAGTGAAAACCAAGATATTTCATCCCCTCGTCCAACCCCTGAATCTGGAAAGGGAGCTGAGCCAAAAAATGTTGAATCACTTCTACCTCAACCAAAGAAAAGAGTAGGCTATATTTTTGTTCATTTATCATCATACCAATTGCTTTTTTAAATAGAGTGAGTCCCTCAATTAAAATGTAAGCTTCTCGCTTTGTACCATCACAAAAAATAAGGATATTGTCAAGAAAGAGTAAGTGTGTGATATACAACCCATTGGAAATTTTTGTATCTGTGAATCTCTCAACATTTTTTTCCCTCGCCAAAATACGACTGAGCCCTTCCGCCTCTAGGAGAAAAAGTAAGGGTGACAGAGGACAACCTTGTCACAGTCCTCTTTTTGCTTGAAAGAAAGAAGAGGTTGAACCATTGATGAGTATGGAGAAAGATATCGATTTCATACACCCCATCAACCAATTGGTAAAATCAAAGCCAAAACCAAGATGTATCATAAGAATTCTTAAATACAGCCAATTTACCCATTCATAAGCTTTGGATAGATCATTTTTTACCACAACTCCCCTGAGCTTCTTCATTTTTATACTATGTAGTCCTTCTTGAGCTACACCAATGGCCTCATGGATTTTCCTTCCTTCCAGAAACCCAAACTATTCATTGGAAATGTGTTTGGACAAAATAACCTTCAACCTTCTACTGATTACCTTTGAGATAATCTTGTAAAGACAGTTGCATAACGAAATAGGACAAAAATCTTCAAAAGAGGATGGATTATATGTATTTGGAATGAGTGAAATGAATGTATAGTTTATAGGATTACGAATGTAACCATTCGCCCTTGATTCATCAACCACCTTTAGAACATCGGGTCCAATTAGATAAAAAAAAAAACAAATAAAATTCAATAGGCCACCCATCAGGCCCGAGACTTTTCCCTTTTTTAAAAGAGTGAAGAAATTCCAGTAATTCTTTTTCAGTTACTGTTGCCATTAATGACCCATTTTCTTCCTCCTCTAAAAAACGAGGGAATAACTGAGCCACCTGTAAAAATTTTGCAATAGACGAACCCTCCTGCACTTTAAATCACTCACTGAAGTGATCATTACCCAACTTGTCCAAGACATCTAAAGAAGAAACCACCTCCCCATCCCTATTCCTTAGACCCCATATAGTATTATCCATTTTCCTACCTTTGGCATATGCTTGAAAAAACTTAGTATTCTCATCACCATAATAGAGCCAAATTGCATGACTCTTTAGTCTCCACAAAGCTTCTTTTTCCTCCAGTAAAACCCTACATCTTTTCTCCAAACCACAAAGAATTTTTTTGTCAGCAAGACTAGTAAACCCATGCCCTAACCCTCCTTGGATCTCTGACAGTGTTGATTCAATGTCTCTAAAATTTTGATCATCCTTGATCTTTTTCTCCCTAGCCCAACTCATGGTCGTTTGTTTAAACATTTTGAGGTTCCCCACAAACTAGACAGTCACAGGAACCTGGTTCCCATCAGCAATTGAAGACCACAAACCCCTCACTAATTCTTGATAAGAGGGATATGAGATCCATCCCTCAAATAATTTAAAAGGACTCGAAACCCTCCTACTTCTATCCCTTAGCTCTAGCATATCGGAAAATGATCAGAATCCCCACCATAAACAACCCACTGTCTAACCAAATCAAAATAATCCAAAACCTCTTCCGACAATAAAAACATGTTCATACATTTAGCCACCCTATCATCCCCAATCCTTCTATTACACCAAGTAGGGGTCAATTTTTGTGGTTCAACGTCCACCAACCCAATCTGGTCCAACAAATTGAGAAATAAGTTGGTTAAAGTGTTTGAGGCAGCACACTGACCCCATACCTCTGAGGCCCCTAAGGAAAAATTAAGATCTCCTCCAAGAATAAGGTCCTTACCCCTGAACCACAAGCATTCTGATAAATAATTCCAGTATTGTTGTCTATCTTGGTAGGGCCTATATACATTGATAATTGTCACACTTCGCCCCAATGCAGAGGAGAAAAATGACAGACCAATTCTTGAGTAAAAACACCAAACATTTTCCAAGTTACAAGTCCTTTTTTTTCACCCAGTAGCCAAACCCCCCGAACAACCCCTGGCATCCATCGCTGCAAACATCCATCCCAGTAACAAGGACTCAAGAAACATTATCACTGAATCACTAGCCCCTAACGTTTCTTGTAACAGAATGACATCTAGTGAATTCAGCTCCACTAACCTTTGTAAAGACTATTTTTTAGACAGGTTCACCAACCCCTGACAGTTGAAAGACAAGACTCTCATGAGGTAACTACCCCATGGATTTACTTTTCTCTAAGCACCCATTCAATTGAATATTGTCGCCCCGATGCCAAATCAATCCTGGCCCGATCTTGTGACAAGAGAAGGTGTGATTTCCGACCCCTTCCTTTACCCACAATAGTATTCCGAGGAAAGGATCCTAGACCTAGTCCATCTGAACCCTGGACATCAGCCACCAGTAGTAACAAACCTTTATTTCTTCCAAGGAGGAATCTGTAGAAGTTGAGGGGGTGGCAAGCTGAGAGAAGAGAGAGGTAGAGGGTACCTCAGTTGAGAGAGAAGGGGAGGTAGTGAAAGAGGGAATGTGAGGATGAGGTTCCACAATACCTACCTCTTGCAAAGAAAACTAACCAGGAAAATGCAAATACTTAAGTAGCGAAGAGCCCCCCACCCCCCTAATGCTCATAGAAGGTGTGACCAAAGAAGGAGAAAAAACCAACCCACTAGAATTCAAAGGGAAAGAAAGAGAGACCAATCGTTCCACAGAGATAGCCTTCCCACCACTCGATAAGAGATTACCCACACAATCTCAAACCTCAAAATCAGACCCCACATTCGTAAAAGGAGAAGGTGCATACAAAGAGTCACCCAAAAAATACTTACCCAAGAAATCCTGCTCTTGACAAAGATTGGCCACCAAAGGGGGTGGAAGCTTTGGCCCAACAGCAATAGTCGAAGTTGTACAACAAACTGAGGTGACAGGAAGATACCCCTTTGATTCCTTGCCAGCAGAAGGTTTCCTCATCCCCCCCTTTTTCTCACCAATGTCCAACTACTCCTCCAAAGACCTCCTCGAGGGAGAAGTAGGTGACACTGAACCTTTGTTTTTACGAACTTTCCCTTTGAAAGGCAAATAACACTCATCAATCCCATGACCATATACATGACATATGTGGCACCGAAAAGGAATTCCTTCATAATCTAGAATCTGAACAAAAGTTTCAGTTGTCGACTCTATAATTATCTCTTGTAGTAGACCCAAGCGTAAATTTAGCCTTACCAATATCTGAGCCACTTTCATATGCCTAGTTTCTTCAAAAGACATATCCACATCTATGTAACTCCCCGGCATATTACCAATGGCAGCAAAACGATTACGGTTCCAAAACTGCATTGGAAGACTCGGAAGCCTAACCCAAATCAGTTCTTCATCAACCCTTTCCTTTTTTTCATCAAAAGTAGGGGTCCATATCTTAAGTATAATGGGCGTATCTGTCATGCTCCAAACGTTCAATAAAACCCATTTAACATCCTCCGTGGAGGAAAAAATGAAAGCAAACCAACCCCATGTTAGTAAGCGAATGTGTGGCATCTTAGCAATACCCTTTAACCAGTTCTTGGTTATCCATTCCTTCAGAAAAACCTTACCCAACTTCTTGTCCCTTAAACGACCAACCACCAGTCTCCTTCCAAGCGTCTAAGTCTCTGCGTCCCTCCAAACCCGTAGAGAAAAACGCTAAGAGTCTGTCACAATCTGTGTTGATGGGGTCTCCCCCCTCCTCAGTCGTCGTTGACCTATATCGTCGTCCCTTATCATCCCACAAGCTCTCTTACCAGAGCCCGAAAAACAACCATCCCTGTCAAGTTAATCCTTACCCTCATATATATATATATATATATATTAAGGTTTTTTAATTTTTTTTTTTTTT
>SNQJ01S0051921.1:20586-38978 GCA_010110895.2 Picea sitchensis
TTTTAAAGAAAAACAAAATTGAATCATAAAATTTTATAAAAAAATTTAAAAATAAAATAAAACAAAATAATACTTTATATTAAAAAAATTATATATATATATATATATTCTCACACAAAAATTCGTAATTTCATTAATTTGGTACAAAATTACATTCGTAGATATATACTGACTATAAAAAAAAAACCAAGTATATATTATCTTAATGGAATCACTTCCATTACTGAAAGTTTCAACAAAAATACAGTTTTGACATATCGCCATAAACCCTCCTTTCCCACTTACCACATGCTGAATCAAAATTGTCTCACAAACCATATACAAAAAGCAAAACATGATTCTTATGTAAAGTATTACAATTATGCAAATACAGGTAACCCCATATTCTTGCTAATAATTCCAAAAAGAGGTGAAACTCTCCTACAAAAGTCCATCCTCGAAAGGCCTGTGGTATTCAAAATTGCCCCGTGCTATTTGTTCGGATATATGCCAGTTGCCATATTCTAACTGCGAGGCTTCTTTGGAAAGCCTATCAACCAGTTTGTTCCATTCCTTGTAGATGTGAGAGAAAGATATAGATTCAAAAAGAAGTGATAATCCTCATAACTTCCTCAAGTATTGGCACCAGACAAGAAATGTGACAAATATGAACCTTGTTCACCCAATTGATGACTAATAAAGAATCCCCAAAAACTTGTAACGTTTTGCATCCCTTTTCCACAACAAATAAAAGTAAAAGTTTTAATGCCATAATCTCCAAGAAATTGTTTGAACCGGATCCCAACCCATCCTTGAGAAGGAAAAAATGTTGAATGGATAAGTATAAACAGCCCCCCCCCTCTCAAAATAATTGATCACCCAATGTCACCCCATCAAAGTAAGCCCACGGTCGCTCCTTGTATATTTGTTCCTCCATAATCACCCGAGTATTACCAAGTCCCACCCTACCCAAAGACTTGAAGTGTTCAAAGATCCCAAGGCAATTGATAGCCACACGAGAGGGCAACTGGATCTCATCCCGAAAAATCGAGGAATTCTGAGCCATCTAGAGCCCCCATGTCGAAATGAAAGGGAAGGACTTGTTTTCCTGAGGTGTCCTTGGCATAAACCAAACCTTCAAGGCCTCCTCAAAGGAAACACCTTTCCATCGACCAAGGGAAAGGAGTAATTTTTTTCTTCCGCCCACAATGAAATAGTGAAAGGACGTCGCATAAAAAGATGGTTGGCAATCTCCTCATGTTCTTTACAAAGCGAACACCAACTCGGACCATTGAATTTTTGCTTATGCAGGTTATCCCACATTGGAATTTTATTCTCTAGTATAGACCACACCAAAATTTTCCCCTTAGTTGGGCACCTTTGTTTCCAGAGTTTTCTCCACCACCACTTAACTTCTTGCTGCAAGTAATCAATACTCAACTAAACATAACCTGCTTTTGGGGTGTATACCCTTCTCGAGTCCCCATCCCAAAGGAGTTCATCATCCCGATCTGACAGATGTATATTCTCTCTCCTAAGAGCACAGGTATACCTGTCCCAAAGTAATAAATCTACCCCCTCTAAGCCCAACATTCTCCTGTCTTTCCAACCTTGGCTCCAAATATTTGTGGCAAAAGGGTCCTCAACCTGTGCCAGGTAGAAATATCCCCCTTGATCCAACTTGGAGCGTAAATCTGCAGTGAGTATGTGCTCCCTATAACTACCCGCACAGGGGTCCAGACCAATCCTAAGCAAGTTTCCAGACCCAACTCTCTAGGCTAAACCATTCCCCACCACCTAAAAATCTTTAAGAACTGCCTTCCACATAATAGATATCCTTGTCTCACTTGGTCCTGGATTCTTGAGCCACTCCAATAAAGAGAGAGGAGCCACATATTTTTGGATGACTACTTTGGACCAATAAGTATTTGTGGTAATCAATCTCCACACACATTTTTCTTCTAGTGCTTTAGAAAACAAGAAAATATTCTTTAGACCCCAACCCCCGAGAGCTTTTGGTTTTGAAATTCCCTCCCATCGAACCCAAGGCATTACATGTTTCTCCTTATTTCCCCTCCACAGATAAGAGAAAGACATTTTTCTATCTTTTTTCCAGAATACCATTTGGAATACAAGAGAGGGACATCCAATATACTGGGACAGCCTCCAGTACCGACTTGATCAGAGCTAATCTCCCAGCCCTAGACAACCATTTATAGCTCCAACCCTTTAATCTTTTTTCCAATTTAGCTAAAAGCCACAACCAGTCAGTCTTCCGATAATCATTGGGTTTTAAGTGACAACCAAGATATTTCATCCCCTCGTCCAACCCCTGAATCTGGAAAGGGAGTTGAGCCAAAAAATGTTGAATGACTTCTGCCTCAACCAAAGAAAAGAGTAGGCTAGATTTTTGTTCATTTATCAACATACCAGTTTCTTTTTTAAATAGAGTGAGTCCCTCAATTAAAATGTAAGCTTCTCGCTTTGTACCATCACAAAAAATCAGGATATAGTCAACAAAGAGTAAGTGTGTGATATACAACCCATTGGAAATTTTTATATCTGTGAATCTCTTAGCATTTTTTTCCCTCGCCAAAATACGACTGAGCCCTTCCGCCACTAGGAGAAAAAGTAAGGGTGACAAAGGACAACCTTGTCGCAGTCCTCTTTTTGCTTGAAAGAAAGAAGAGGTTGAACCATTGATGAGTATGGAGAAAGATATCGATGTCATACACCCCATCACCCAATTCGTAAAATACAAGCCAAAACCAAAATGTATCATAAGAATTCTTAAATACAGCCAGTTTACCAATTCATAAGCTTTCGATAGATCATTTTTTACCACAACTCCCCTGAGCTTCTTCGTTTTTATACTATGTAGTCCTTCTTGAGCTACACCAATGGCCTCATGGATTCTCCTTCCTTCCAGAAACCCAAACTATTCACTGGAAATGTGTTTGGACAAAATAACCTTCAACCTTCTACTGATTACCTTTGAGATAATCTAGTAAAGACAGTTGCATAACGAAATAGGACGAAAATCTTCAAAAGAGGAGGGATTATATGTATTTGGAATGAGTGAAATGAATGTATAGTTTATAGGATTATGAATGTAACCATTCTCCCTTGATTTGTCGACCACCTTTAGAACATCGGGTCTAATTAGATCAAAAAAACCCACATAAAATTCAATAGGCCACCCATCAGGCCCGAGACTTTTCCCTTTTTTAAAAGAGTGAAGAAATTCCAGTAATTCTTTTTCAGTTATTGTTGCCATTAATGACCCATTTTCTTCCTCCTCTAAAAAACGAGGGAATAATTGAGCCACCTGTAAAATTTCTGCAATAGACGAACCCTCCTGCACTTTAAATCACTCACTGAAGTGATCATTACCCAACTTGTCCAAGCCTTCTAAAGAAGAAACCACCTCCCCAGCCCTATTCCTTAGACCCCAGATAGTATTATCCATTTTCCTACCTTTGGCATACGCTTGAAAAAACTTAGTATTCTCATCACCACAAGAGAGCCAAATTGCATGACTCTTTAGTCTCCACAAAGCTTCTTTTTCCTCCAGTAAAACCCTACGTCTTTTCTCCAAACCACAAAGAATTTTTTTGTTAGCAAGACTAGTAAACCCATGCCCTGACCCTCCTTGGATCTTTGATAGTGTTGATTCGATGTCTCTAAAATCTTGATCATCCTTGATCTTTTTCTCCCTAGCCCAGCTCATGGTCTCTTTTTAAACATTTTGAGGTTCCCCACAAACTGGACAGTCGCAGGAACCTAGTTCCCATCAGCGATTGAAGACCACAAACCCCTCACTGATTCTTGATAAGAGGGATATGAGATCCATCCCTCAAATAATTTAAAAGGGCTCAAAACCCTCCTGCTTCTATCCCTTAGCTCTAGCATATCGAAAAATGATCAGAATCCCCACCATAAACAACCCATTGTCTAACCAAATCAAAATAATCCAAAACCTCTTCCGACAATAAAAACATGTCCATACGATTAGCCACCCTGTCATCCCCAATCCTTCTATTACACCAAGTAGGGGTCAATTTTTGTGGTTCAACGTCCACCAACCCAATCTGGTCCAACAAATTGAGAAAGAAGTTGGTTAAAGTGTTCGAGGCATCACGCTGACCCCATATCTCTGAGGCCCCTAAGGCAAAATTAAGATCTCCACCAAGAATAAGGTCCTTACCCCTGAACCACGAGAATTCTGATAAATAATTCCAGTATCATTGTCTATCTTGGTAGGGCCTATATACATTGATAATTGTCACACTTCGCCCCAATGCGGAGGAGAAAAATGACAAGCCAATTCTTGAGTAAAAACCCCAAACACTTTCCAAGTTACAATTCTTTTTTTTCCACCCAGTAGCCAGACCCCCCGAACAACCCCTGGCATCCACCGCTGCAAACATCCATCCCGGTAACAAGGACTCAAGAAACTTTACCACTGAATCACTAGCCCTTAACGTTTCTTGTAACAGAAAGACATCTGGTGAATTCAACTCCACTAACCTTCATAAAGACTATTTTTTAGATAGGTTCACAAACCCTCGACAATTGAAAGACAAGACTCTCATGAGGTAACTACCCCATGGGTTTACTTTACTCTAAGCGCCCATTCAATTGAAGATTGTCGCCATGATGCCAAATCAATCCTAGCCCGATCTTGTGCCAAGAGAAGGTGTGATTTCCAACCCCTTCCTTTACCCGCAATAGTGTTCCGAGGAAAGGATCCCAGACCTAGTCCATCTGAACCCTGGACATCAACCGCCAGTAGTAACAAACCTTTATTTCTTCCAAGGAGGAATCTGTAGAAGTTGAGGGGGTGGCAAGCTAAGAGAAGAGAGAGGTAGAGGGTACCTCAGTTGAGAGAGAAGGGGAGGTAGTGCTAGAGGGAAGGTGAGGATGAGGTTCCACAACACCTACCTCTTGCAAAAAAAACTGACCAGGGAAATGCAAATCCTTAAGTAGTGAAGAGCCCCCCACCCCCCCAATTCTCATAGAAGGTGTGACCAAAGAAGGAGAAAAAACCAACCCACTAGAATTCAAAGGGAAAGAAAGAGAGACCAATCGTTCCACAGAGATACCCTTCCCACCACTCGATAAGAGATTACCCACACAATCCCAAACCTCAAAATCAGACCCCACATTCGTAAAAGGAGAAGGTGCATACAGAGAGTCACCCAAAAAAGACTTACTCGAGAAATCCTGCTCCCGAAAAAGATTGGCCACCAAAGGGGGCGGAAGCTTTGGCCCAGCAGTAATAGTCGAAGTTGTACAACAAACCGAGGTGACAGGAAGATACATCTTTGAGTCCTTGCCCGTAGAAGGTTTCCTCATCCCCCCCTTTTTCTCACCAGCGTCCAGCTGCTCCTCCAAAGACCTCCTCGAGGGAGAAGTAGGTGAAACTGAACCTTTGTTTTTATGAACTTTCCCTTTGAAAGGCAAAGAACACTCATCAATCCCATGACCATATACATGACATATGTGCCACTGAAAATAAATCCCTTCATAATCCAGAATCTGAACAAAATTTTCGGTCGCCGACTCTATAGTTATCTCTTGTAGTAGACCCAGGCGTAAATTTAGCCTTACCAATATCTGAGCCACTGTCATATGCCCAGTTTCTTCAAAAGACATATCCACATCTATGTAACTCCCCAGCATATTACCAATGGAAGCAAAACGATAAGGGTTCTAAAACTGCATTGGAAGACCCAGAAGCCTCACCCAAATTGGTTCTTCATCAACCCCTTCCTTTTTTGCATCAAAAGTAGGGGTCCATATCTTAAGTATAATGGGTGTATCCGTCATGCTCCAAACTTTCAATAAAACCCATTTAACATCCTCCGTGGAGGAAAAAATGAAAGCAAACCAACCCCGTGTTAGTAAGCGAATGTGTGGCATCTTAGCAATACCCTTTAACCAGTTCTTGGTTATCCATTCCTTCAGAAAAACCTTACCCAACTTCTTGCCCCTTACCCAACCAACCACCAGTCTCTTTCCAAGCGTCCAAGTCTCTGCGTCCCTCCAAACCCGTAGAGAAAAATGCTAAGAGTCTATCACAATCTTTGTTGATGGGGTGTCCCCCCTCCTCAGTCGTCGTTGACCTGTACCGTCGTCCCTTATCATCCCACAAGATCTCTTACCAAAGCCCGAAAAAAACCATCCCTGTCAAGTTAATCCTTACCCTCATATATATATAATGCTAAGAGTCTATCACAATCTTTGTTGATGGGGATGTCCCTCCCCAACAATGCTGACCACACAGTCCCTTTTATCATCCCACAAGATCTCTACCAAAGTTCAAAACCATCCCTCGGCTAAGTTAATCCACCATATATATATATATATATATATATATTGAAGGTTTTTAATATTTTTTTTTTTGGTAATTTTAAAGTGTTTTCTATTTTCCGCACTTTGTATAAAATAATTTATTTTCGATTTTCATTTTATATATATATATATATTGAATGCTTTTAATATTTCTTTTTTTCTTTTTTTTTTGGTAATTTTAAGTTTTTCTAAAAAAAAAAAAAAATTGTATAAAATAATTTATTTTTCAGATTTTTCATTTTATATATATATATATATATATATATATATATATATATATATATATATAAGCATTTGTTTCCTTTACCTTTTACTTTTAATGTTTTTCTTATTTTTAATGTAAAATTACATTTAATTTTTTTAATTTTCTTTGCCAATTTCAATTGTTTTATTTCCTTTAGCTTTTTAGTTTTAATTTTATAAAGTATAAAATAAAAATTATATTTTTTTGTATTAAATATTAATAAATAAGCATATTTAATTACAATTGTTTTTTATTTATTGAAGTAAAGGTATACAATTTGTTAAAAATGATGTTTTTCCACTATATTTTAAAAGTATGGAACTATAAATTAATTAAGGAGATACAATTATATGAAAAATCTTAATTTCAAAAAAGTAAATGGTAAAAAATATTTTTTAGATTGAAAGAAGTATGGAAAAATGACTAAAAACACACTTGAAAAAAAAAAATTAAAAATTTGAAAATAGATGAAAAATAATCATTTAAGAAAAATATTGTGGAAATATTATGGATCAGAAAATTTAAAATATCAAAATACCACCTATGAATGGAGGGGGGTGCTACCGGTAGCACCATTTTAAAAACGAGGTAAAAAATGTGACCCTTGCAAAAATGAGAACTCGACAAAATTCTCATTAAGTTGGTAATATTGTTCTAAGTATGTGTATTGATTTCAGACAGATGAATAAGGTCACCATAAAGAACAAATATCATTTTTGAGGGATTGATGATTTGTTTGATTAGCTTAAATGAACAAGAATATTTTTTAAGATTGACTCGATATTGGGTTATCATCAATTAAGGATTAAGGAAGAAGACATTAGGAAAACAACATTCAAGACAAGATATGGGCATTATGAATTCATGGTAGTGTCATTTAGACTATCAAATTCCCTAGTTGTTTTTATGTGTCTGATGAATGGAGTGTTTAGGGAATACCTAGACAAGTTTGTAATTGTGTTCCTAGATGATATACTCATATATTATAAGTCAGAAGAGGAACATGGGCAGCATTTAAGAATGGTGTTGCAAATTTTAAGAGAGCATAAATTGTATGCTAAGCTAAGTAAGTGCATCTTTTATCAAAAGAAGATTCACTACTTGGGGCATATTATTTCAATAGAAGGGATAGTAGTTGATCCTGAGAATATAGAGGCCATTTGAGGATGGTCAGCGCCAAAGAGTGTGACAAAGGTCATATCATTTATGGGTCTTGTCGGTTATTACCGAAGATTCATAAAAGGATTTTCAAAGATTGCAAGTCCAATCACTTCTTTACAAAATAAGGGAGTGAAATTTGAATGGAATCCCAAATGTGAAGATAGTTTTCAACAACTAAAAGACATATTGACAAGTGCATCAATCTTGAAGGTTGCAGATCCAAATGAATATTTTGTTGTGTGCATCGATGCATGCAAGGAAAGACTTGGTGGAGTTCTTAATCAAAAGGATCATGTGGTATGTTATGAGTCCAGAAAATTAAAAGAGCATGAGAGGAATTATGCCACTCATGACTTGGAGTTAGCAACAATCATTCATGCATTAAAAATGTAGAGAAATTATCTCATGGGTAAGAAATTTGAGCTAAGGACAGACCATTGTGGTCTGAAACATTTGTTTGGCCAACCAACATTAAATGTCAGACAAACTAGATGGCTGGAATTTCTCATTGAATATGACTTCGAAATTAAGCATATATAGGGCATGGAAAATCAAGTGGTTGATGCACTCAGCAGGAGAGCTCATGAAGTGCATATTGCAGCCATCAGCATGTACATGACATATTTGAAAGAGAAAATTGTTGCAAAAGAAAATTCAGATCAGAATTATTTAAAAATAAAAGAGATATTACAACAAGGTAATTTTCAGTATAAATTTAATTCTTATGAGTTGAAAGAAGATGGAGTTCTCATGTACAAGGGAAAAGTATATGTGTCAAATTCTAGTGAGCTGAAAAATGTAGTTCTGAAGGAAATACATAATGTTCCACATGACAGGCACCCAAGATATTAGAAGACAATTGCAACAGTAAGAAGCCAATACTTTTGGTCGGGAATGAAGAAAGAAGTGGCTAATTACATAGTCAAATGTCTAGAATGCCAAAAAGTGAAGATTGAACATAGACACCGAGCAAGTTTTCTATAGCCATTACCCATTCCAGAATGGAAGTGGGAAGTTGTCACAGTGGATTTTATTACTAAGCTGCCCAGAATAGTGAAGCAGCATGACTCCATCATGGTGGTGGTGGAAAAATTGACCAAGGAAGTGCATTTTATTTCGGTGAAGACTACACACACCGTAGAAAATATTCCATAGATCTACATGAAATAAGTTGTCAGACTACATGGAGTGCCTAAGGCAATAGTTTCAGATAGAGATCCAAAGTTTACTTCTAATTTTAGGAAATGTTTTTTCAAGGGATTTGGGACAAATCTAAATATTAGTACAACATAACACCCAGAGTCAGATGGACAAACATAGAGGACTAACAGGATAATTAAGGACATGCTTATAATGTATGTGATGAATCAACCATGAAAATGGGAAGATTATATCCACTTAGTGGAATTTACTTACAATAATGGGTATCAGGTCTCATTAAAAATAAGTATTTTTGAAGCATTGTATGGTAGAAAGTGTAACACACCAGTGAGTTGGGATAATCCAACAGACAGAGTAGTTGTTGGGTCATATTTTCTAAAGGAAATGGAAGAACAGATGGCAAGGATTAAGCAGAATTTAAAGGCTGCCTAGGATAGGCAGAAAATTTATGCAGACAATAATAGAGTGTTTAGATATTTCAAAGTGGGAGAACATGTGTTCTTAAAGTGAAAGTGAAGAGAAGTTTGTTAATATTGGGAAGTTGTCCAAAGTTGGTAGCAAAATATTGTGAACCCTTTGAAATATTAGAAAATATAGGGCGACTTGAATACATGCTAGAATTACCTGCATCCATGAGAGTGCATAATGTATTTCATGTGTCATTATTAAATAAATATGTGCCTGACCCTAAGCACATAATTGATTGGAATGTGATCCAGGTGGAGCATGAAGGGGATTTTCGGGTTGGAACCAGTACGCATCCTAGAACGGAAATTCAAATTGATTGGGAACAAATCCATAGGGTTGGTAAAGGTTCAATGGACCTATTAGGGTCCTGAAGATGCTACATGGGAGCATGAATAAAACATTTGGGAATAATTCCTGCAACGTTTTGACAATTTTGAAGGAAACATAATGCAAGACTCTATTTTGAGTAGCTAGATTTCTAGAACCACATCTCAGAGTCTTATCCAACTGCGTTGGGGACCTTGATAAAATAATGGCTCATTCCTTGGGATAATCTTGATAAACATATGGTACATCCCTTGGGTTATCCCTAATAAAATGAATGGTGCGTTCCTTGGGTCGACGAGTTGAGAGGAACAAGAGATTATGGTTAGAACTTCTCCTGGAGTTGTAAAATTGTAGAATTTTATTTTCTAAAAGTTTTGTGATGTAAATTTGTGTATGTACTTATATCGACATAGTTTTCACCGAGGACAATGCACAAATGTAATGTCCCCACTATAATCCTCGGTTTAATTAATGCTTATGTAGATATAATGTGTGGCTACGGCCAAGGCGATGTAATATGTGAATTGTATTTCTATGTTTTAATAATAAAATTTGATGTCAGTTGCTAAGGGGACATGGAAAAGAGATGAGTGTTGAACTAATACATAGGAGAGGGGAGGGTCTAAGAGTATGCCTAAGAGGGGTTCCAAGGGGGATTTACCCATGTATATTAATTCAACTCATTTTCCTAAATTTTCTATATGAACCTTCCAAATTTTGATTGAGTGTTCCCAAATTCAATCATTGAATACATGTAAGAGGGTGGGTGTGAGTGGTCACATCCAAAATTTATTGGGAACATGAGCTTTGAGTACAATCATCTTGGGGAA
This sequence comes from Picea sitchensis, assembly GCA_010110895.2. NCBI lineage: Eukaryota > Viridiplantae > Streptophyta > Pinopsida > Pinales > Pinaceae > Picea > Picea sitchensis. The sequence continues at coordinate 31,114 of SNQJ01S0051921.1, forward strand.
GAGTGTGAGTCAAGAAAAGTAATCCAAAGGTAGGAAATTTGTATGGGTTCAGACAACAATTTTACACATTGAGTTTTTGTACATGAGGAGCAAGGAAGAGAGATTGGAGCTGGTGCATCCATGGAAGGAAAATTCTAGAGCAAGCTAGAGCATATTAGAGCATATTTGGAGTTGGAAACTAAAGATTCAGGTTGTCAGGTCTGAAGAGTGGAATCCTGAGTGAGTTTCACTAAAACATCAAGTGTTGTTGTTGTTTGTTGGTAGTTTTTCCTAGTAGCAAGATTCCTTGAGTTCCCAGTTGAGATATTATTGGTTACCTGTGCTAGAGAGACCCTGATAAATGAATGGGATGCCCAAGGAACTGATATCAGTGAAGGGGTACATTCCTTGGGTTGGGAAAGTCAAGAGGAAGAGAGCTGGTGGAAAATCAGAATAGTTGTAGGAAGATATCAGTGGGTTGAGAGTTTTATGAGTTGTGAGTGGATTGTGAGAGACCACCCTCTTTTTTGGATTAGTAGTCTTAGCTCAAGGGTGACTGGCTATTGAGATTTGAAATAGTTATTTCATGGTTGGGTGGATAGTCTGTCCCAAGAGGATGGTTGCGAAACATATTTAAAATGATAAGTGTTTTATCTTATTGATCTGTTATTTTACATGTGTTATTGTTGTGCATGATCTACGTGTATGAGAAAGATTATATGTTGTTGTGTTGAGTTATTAAACTGCATTTCATGTCTATTTATCTTGTTGTAAATGCATTAAATAAATGGCAATAGATAATAGTTATTTTTTGTTGTCATTCATAGTTGAAAGCTACAGGAAATGATTTAGCTGTTAAAATTTCATTTTTATGAGTTATTTTGCACTGTAATGTCCCTCGATTGGGATGGGGGACATTACATGTAGCCTCGTACCTTCGACGGTTTGTTTTGAATAGCTCGTGTCTACAGTAGCATCACCTATTTTATTTCGTTACAATAGTTGCATAGGACATTACCACTTACCTATATGACATTGGTACTTGTGGGGGATTAGTTTGTTCATCTCATTGATTCTAGTTACCCTCCTATGATTTTGAGACATAGATCCACTATGTATATGTTCATGGCTATGATCTCTTTTGACATGGATCCACTGTGTATTCGTATTTCGTGGCCATGATAAATGTGCATATATACTCCATGGATCTATAGTGTACTTGATTTGGTGGCCATGCTTTCCTCACACCTAAGCATGGGAATGCCTGCCTTGGAAAGAGAGATATTTCATACTTGATTTCTAATGCAGATACTATTTTGGTTAGTTGTTCGGTGAAATTTTCCTAGAATCATTGCACATATTCCTCCTAGATTTTATAATGTATTTCATCCATCATATTTCCATATGAACTCACAAATTAGGGGGCATTTTTATAACATCTTTTTCCACTCCATATGCATAGATGCACTCATTGGCCCTAATCCCAATTCCACCTAGAGTTGCAAACCAAAATTCCTCCTCAAACTCTCTAAAAACCACTCTTTGGAAATCCATATGCTAGTTTTGATCTGACAAAAAGCACATGCAACTTTATATACTCTTATTTCCCTTCAACGGCTCACATACTCACTTAAAATGCACTATAAAAAAAATAATGCACAAAATGCATCTTTCTAAGCAGAGTTAACGGGTTTTCCAAGTTATTAACCTTCTATTCCCCATGCATAACTACTCCAACCAAATTTTCATGGTATAAATAGAGCCATTGGGTGGAGGAGAGGGGGAAGCACCCTTATGCTAGCAAATCTCTTCTTAAGTCTGCAAGTAATCAGTTCTGTGTTTTTAAGACCATCCCATATTCTTGGAAAACCTTGTTTCCAACACCCTTTCCCTCATTATCTCATTGAGAGGAAGAGACCCCTTCTCTTTCAATCACTCACTTTAAGTAAGGATTATAGAGGTTAAGTTGTCTTCAATGGCGCAAGAGGAGGAATCCAGATGACGATTACAGGTGGTGCCGCAACAAGGATCAGGTGACTTTGCTCTTTGTTATTTGTTGTTCATTCAATATATGAGAAATCTCTTCTTTCCTACCGCAATCATATGTTATCAATGTGCTTTCATTACGATTATGTGAAGATGTTTGGTTTGTTGGATCGGGGTTTCAGATCCATAGTTCAAAAGGAATTACTCACAAATACCCCATAGGCACCAACATATTCAATGTTCAAGGATTGAAGAAGGTCTCATCCGAGATGCCATGAGAATCATAGAGACCATATGTTTCATGAAAAATATAAAGGAATAGTACATATATGAAACATCACATTTAGATCCATGCATTCACTTTGCATTCATTCCTAACATTCATGCAAGTGATGCACTTAATACTAAGTCACAGAAATACATAATACATAGACACATAAATGCTTCATGTTTTATTCATTAATATTATCCTCATTCATATACATTTACTACAAATAGGTTCAAGCCTGTGCAAAGTGCATTCAAAATGAAAACAAAGACTAGCAATGTGCTCAGATCTCGATCTACTTTCTCTCTCATGTTTTCATAGAAACTCTTAACATAACAAGAACTAATAAAATTCATAATTGGATCTCTAACTCATCTAAAAATTATCCAATAATAATGATATCTTAGTGAATAAAAACACAACCCTTACATATCTACATGCACTCCCCCTATCTCCCATGGAGCGCGGAAATCATAACAACCTTTCCAGATCACCAACAACCTCAACCATGAGCAGTCGAGTTGTTACAAAAATGGTTACAATCATTGTTGAAGATCTTCAAGGATTCAATATGCATGAAATCTCTTCAAGTATTTGCGCATAGTACAAAATGGGTTGGTGCATGTAGTAGATCTCTTATTGGTGCAAGAGTTGCATATTGGCGCTGCACAATGCAAACTCTTGGGAACATGTGAAATATTGAATTATGGCACCTATGTAGTCTTTGCAAAACCTTAGGGTGCCAACAATACCCCAACACTATTAATAGGATCATCCTCGAGCCAACGATGTTGTTTACGGTGCGAAAAAAGTGATGGATGGCACCATATTCTTGAGGTCGATGATGAATTCTTTAAAATGGCCATTGACCTCATAAAAAATTTCTATCAGGTCCTACATTGTTTTGCATAAATATTTGATATCACCTGGTGTGATCATCTCAATGCTAGGTTTAATTCGCTCACCCAATTGTACCACTAGGGCTTCCTTTATTTGCACATTTGCAACTTTGTAGTAGTGCATCTGGGCCTTTTCCATTTCCTTGAGCATGATGCATGAAAGCTTCTGTTGGTCAGTGTGGGAAGACACAATCTTCAGAAGGAGGCTGGAAATTCCTATTATATCCTCTTTTCATTCCACTGACAATAAGGAGGGAAGTGCATGATTCTTCTCCTCGATATGTTCCTCAATTGTGTCGATACGGTCATCAATGGCACCGATTTTGGGGGCATTCTATAGGTGCTTCCAAATCTTGAATATATAGTTGACTACCTTGGAGAATTAAGCTACATGCACTTGTCCTTGTCATAGTGCTTTTTCTACCACAACAATTTGCTACTACAACTCTCTTTGTTCTTATTGGGGGGTGTGCTTCAACTTTTCTTAAATTTCTAGGTCTTGTTCATGTAGATATTGGACTCTCTCCTTCACTTTGTTGAGTTTATGCGGTGTAGGGAGGTCTGAAGTTTCTACGGTTGTACTGGGAAATTGCGTGTAGACTGCATCCACTACGTTGGTAAATAAGGTGTGTGTAGTCACTTTTTTGTGTGTGGAGTTATTTGATATCCTTGTGTGCATCTTCGATCTCCTTAAAGACAACTATCTCCTAGTCATGATTATGTTGAGTTTCCTTGTGTGTATTAATTTCTTGCTCATGCTTTTGTTATAGTTTTGTATGGGACTGGCTAAGTGTGTGGTGCTTATCCCCCGATTCATTCATGATCTTGGTTGGCTATATAGGTTTCCAATTCCTATGAAGGAACCTACACCAACTCTATATTAGCGTAAGGTAATAGTTGAGGCTATATGGTAGAGTATGGCTCAATGGTTGTGATGGCCAATGGGATGAAGCACAATACTCTCCTCTAGGTATTGTTGTGTGGGGACATTGCACCAGTTGTGCTTCCTGCGGCTCATTATTCCTGGGATGCGGGGTTGGTTTTGGAGTAAGATCCAACTTATGGTAGATTTCATCCAAATTTTATGATGAATCTCTATTCAACATCTTTTGCAAGTCCAGATTGGCTTGGAGAACCTTAATGATTCTCAGGATTGGTGCAGGGGATTTCCCTAGTTCCTTCTCTAGAGTGTTGGTGTTGATTGTATGTTAACCTTGGCTAGTCAATACCATGTACATGGTGGAAAACACAGTCATATGAGAAGGGGTTTCCTCGATGACGGCCACAGTTCCAATCTATTATGAAGAGACAATGTGTTCTCTTGTTCACTAGATTGAGGGTTTGGTCTTGGCCGAATCGGTGCTCTATGACTCTTCATGGGTAGAGTCTTCTCTAGAGTGGCTTGCATCTTCTTCCTCTTGAGCATTTTCCCTTTGTATGTCTCCTTGGCTACATTTGCACGTTATCGCTGACTAACTAGACCTTTTCCCTTCCCTTGGATTGTCTTAGTCTATTTCTACTCTCCCACAAGTTCATTACCTTTCTATTGGGATATATTTTCCTTCTTCTTCTCTTACCTCCTCTTAGTCCTTGTCTCCAATTTCTCTACATTGTCATCTGATGTGGGCCAAAGTTTGGTTGGATAGTCTACGATGACCTATTGAATGTCCTCCTCGGTGATGCAAAAAGGGAGGAATGTTGAATTGGTGAGGTCTCACCATCCTTCCTAGTGCCCAAATTCCTAGAGCTATAATACAACAAGGATAAGAAGATCCAGGATGAGAATAACACAAATGTTTCAATGATGGTACACAACATTGATCCAAGTGATTGCACAAGCACTATGCATACCACACATCATCATGACAACATCGTGGACATGTATGAATACCATCTCTACTACACTTGCAGTGGTGAGATACGGTGCATGCACAGTCTTTGAAAAACCTTAGGGTGCCAACATGGTTGGTAACTAACTTGGTTATCCTAGTTAGTTTAGGCCCAGTTAAAATTTAGTTATTATAACTACTTTACTTGCAATTTTTTTCTTCTTTCTATGCAAATTAGAAAAGGATATACCAGAACAAAAGGTTGGAGCGAGGATATTCAAGTGGAATATACTTCGAACTCCAGTGTCCAGGTAAGTGGTTTTTAACCGCTGGTAGTTATTAAGTTTTATGTTGTAACTACTTCTTGGTTTGAGTTAGTGCTTTGGATTGTCTCGTTTTGTTGTGACCTCAAACCTGGTCATAGAGGTGAAAATCTTGTAACAATGTGCACCCACTCAAATAGGAAAAGAGGAGGAGATCAAAGGGACATATAGGAGTAAAAATAGGAAGTGTAGTAGTTGGGCGAGGAATAATCACTATTTATATTTTTAAATAAGGATTTATGTGTGAAATTATACTTGTGAGTGACACATAGGTGGGCGAATAATACGTAATTAGTAAATTAGTAAATTATATTTTTGCATGAGATGAACAAATGGCTTGAGCCACATAGCTTATAAAATAAATGATTGATATAGAGAAGAGATTATTTTTTCACCCTAATGCTAGATGGCTATCATAATACTACACTTTCTATGGGTGATTGTTGAAGAGTTTGGTCTGTTGGAGAGTGTTATTGAGTTGGGTATTTCCTCTCAAGCTTAGCAACTTCACTCTCTTTTCATTTTGCTTGTTAGTACCTTGTATACAACCCCATTGTAGCTCGGGGGTCCTTGGGAAAGTAGAGTAAGCATTGGAGATGTTAGGGTGGTCAATTGGTGGATTATCAATGATTGGAAAACCTTGGAGTTCAGAGTAATTTGTTGGAAGAAGATTGGATCAATTACCTAATAATATACATCTTACATTAAGCAAAGGTATGGACATCTATTGTTTTTCTTCATTGATGTTGCAATCATTACAATCTTGATCATGTTTAAAATTTAAGGGTGATTGATGTTTGATAAATTGAATTAGTTTTGTAAATAATATATGTGATATTTAAAATTATTGTTGAAATCATTGTTGGTGATATTTTAAAAGACAATTATAATAGTATGTGTTGGAATCATTATTATTAGAATCGTTGTTTTGTTCATATTTAAAATTGTTGGAATTGTTGTCGTATTATTGGAATCGTTGTAATGTTCTAGAACATTGTTATAAATATATGGATGGATTATGGACTTAGTAGAGTACACCATATACAGTTGTATCATTATTCACTATAGAATGACAGTTGGGAAGGAAAGGAAACAACCTATGCCTGTATTCAGATAGCAGTGAAAGGTTTGAGACTTATGAGATTTTTCTTCCCAATCCACTTTACATTTTAGTAAATTGATATAACACTTTGATTACTCGTATTCCTTGTAGTGAAATTACACACAAGATTGGCATAATCCATATTTTTCTAGCTTGAAATATACCTAAGCAAAAGAAAAATAAACTTATAGAAACTTATTTATAGTTCTATGAATTTCAAGCTTATTTAGGCAGTGGTTGAACCACACTACCATGTGCAACTACTCTACTGGCTCACCATTCAATCGTCATTTGGCCTTGAAACCAATGCAAGTCTTATTTATGGCATTTTGTTTTGATTGTAAATCGATCTCTTTGTATGAGTTGATTATCCATAAAATCCCTTTTGTTCCAGCTTCTCATTTTGTATTAATTGTAAATTTATCTCTTGTAGTAGTTCATTATCCGTAAAATCCTTTTTTCCAACTTCATTCTTAATTTACCGTGAATTTTGGCTAGTTTTTCTCAAAGAAATAAAGATTTCTCACTTGTTCTTGGGAACAATCTCAATCTCTAGCTTCAACACTGCGATAATTTCTTTTGTTGTTAAACCGATGTAATGATGTAATTCAATATGTTTTAGTTCTACCAAAAAATATGAGTGTTACATTTCATTAATACTTCTATTCCTCTATGTGTTAATGGTTCTCATAGACGCTGAAAATGAGGGAGGACACCTAGAATACCATCCAATTGCAACTTGACAACTTACATATGTTTCTCAAAGAAGCTTTATCATGTCTTCCATCTTCCAACACTATAATGACAACATCAACCCCAAAGAGCATTGCGCACTCAACTCTTGAGTCTCTTTACGACTCAACTACCAACCCACTTGCTCAGTAATTTGTAGGTACACATTCTTGAATTTTTGAATGATAATCCCAAGTAGTAATTACATCAGAGCTTCCTTAAGCTCCAATTATCTACCTTTAATGTTTTTTTAGCTAGAAATACTTTTCTAAAGAATCTTTTGCAAATTGTGACTTATTTCTTTGATGTTGTTCTAGTTTCCCAAGGGGTGAGCCAACAACAAATATTTTTTTTATATATTTTACCATGATAATAGATTAATATAAATAAACTTGTGTGCTTACAAAAAAAAATTGTTCTCATTATCTTTTGTTGTATTTAAAAGAAAAACCGAACTTAGTCTCTATATAATTACTTATAATTCATCAAAGACGCTTAACACACCATGTTAATAGTTGTATATCATATCACAAGATAATATATATATATATATATTATCGTATTGGTTGTAAAATGTAATCGTAATCAAGTTAATTATTCATAGTTATGGTATAATTCAACAATGTTATATGTATCGTTTTCTTAATTATTAAGAGGTTTGGAATATTAGATAGTTAATTCAACAATGTTATATGGTATCATTTTCTTAATTATTAATAGGTTTGGAATATTAGATAGTTAATTTCT